>JASFAX010003045.1:0-43794 GCA_030737875.1 Allium sativum
GCTTGCGTTGTATTGTGTGATTGGAACTGGGTCTAATAATAGCTTCATTTTTCCTTATTAAGCATTGCGCTGTTTGTTTTATGCACTGGTATTCTTGGGAGGAAACCTGTTCCGTGTTATACGGCGTGGTCCCTTGATTTACCTAACTTTGAAAATAAAGATTAATAACTGTTTTAGTTCTCACACCAGTCCCATGACTGACCTGGAGTTTATTGTTTTAACCTAAACTCTAGGTGCCCTTATTTTGACATGGGCAGCTAGTAGTTTTGATTTTGCAGATTTATATTCACAGGATCCTGGTTTACAGCTGGAACGATATCCAGAAAGCTTTGTATCCGTATATCTCCTTCAGTTGTGTATTGTATTATTTTCCGCTGCTATGTATTTAAATGTAATTTAAATCTCTGATATTTCTGTGTAATATTCATTTACACTCTGTATATTCTTGTAATCTGATGAATTGTTGTAAAATAACAATGAAATGTTCTTCCGTCTACGTTCTGTTGTGGCTTGTTCTCGAACTATCAGTTCTTTCCTTCACGGGGAAGTTACGGGTTTTTACATCCGTCGCCCCCTCTTTCCTTTTTCCCTCTGTCGTGAAACCCCCCCCCCCCACACACACAAACCGAACCAGTCACCATCGCTGGCCCCCCCACCCTCGAAGCCGCCTCCACCTGTCCGTAACCACCACCGGGGAGAGCGCCACATCCAACCGCGAGCAGGGGAGGAGCGGTTCTGAGCTCTAGGGCTTGCGTTATGGGTTCTGCGTGGAACCTGGAAAGATACAGAACGTGAAGAAGAAGGATTAGAGGAAGGAAAGGCCAGATTTTTCTTTGGGGTAAATTACTTTAATTGATTTATAAATTAGCATTGTTTTCTAATAAAAATATACACCGTTCTTAGGAATAAAAAGGTGGTTTTTAAAATCTATACAATGTTTAAAAATGAGGTTTTCAAAATCTATACTGTGTATAAAAGTGTGATTTATATATAGAACTTCGTTTTGAAAATGTTGTTTTTAAAATATAAACAACTTTGTTTTTTTTATATAAATAGCATAGTTTAAAATCAGTTTTAAAAAAAATATAAAAATATGATTTTTCTAAGTAAAAAGATTAGATATTTCTAAATGTAAAGAATATGATTTTTCAAAGTAAAAATACAATTTTTATATAGTAGGAATGATTTTTATTTAAAAAGAGAAGAGTTTATATTTTTGTTTAGAAAAGATTTTATTTTTAAAACATAGGAAAGATAATATTTTTAACCAAGAAAAGGTGAGATTTTTATTGAATAAAGATATGATAATTATATAAAAAATCAATTTTTATATAAGTAGCAGTTGTTATAAAAATATAATCTTTATCGATATGAACATCGTAGTAAAAATATAATTTTTATTTATTTGAATGAAGCAATAAAAATATAATTTTTATTATGAACAGCGAGACAAGGACTGCATTGGAATTTCAAATAGATCCAGACGGTTCAGCAGTTCAACAGCAAAGCACAGCGGAGTGGAACCCTCTATGAGAACTTCTCACCTTTTAATTTTGTTTTCTAGTTAAAATATATACTAGGATGCACACAGTGTTTAGTAGCACCCGACACCCGTCGTCCAAAGACCATGGACGGCTTGTATGCTTGTTTGTTTGATTTTGATGTGTAGTTGATTGTGCGATGTGATGTGAAATGAAATAAAAATATTTATAAAATTAAAAATATTTTTATAGTTAAAAATAGAATTTTTAACATGTATATGAAATGAAATAGATTAATATAAACAAATCAAATGATTTGTTTATATACACACATTTGACTGATATTGATTGGGACGATAAATTTTACACATCGCTCAACTGCACAAATAAAATCTGTGTTTGATTGTTTGAAAACCCCACATGGGTATTGGGATGATATATGACATACACTAGTCCTAATGATTAGTTGTATGTCGATCGATTGATTGACAGACTGTTATAAGCGTTAAATATTTATATTTGATGCTTATACAGTGTATAATGCACTTTGGATGATGGTTGATTATTTGTCATTGTTGATATATACATGTGTTGTATGGAAATCCATAGAAATAAAATCTATGGTAATTGATTGGGCCTCATTCCAATATTTGAATAAGAAATATTTGAAAAGAAATATTTGAAAAGAAATATTTGAATAGAAATATTTGAAAAAGAAATATTTGAAATAGAATATTTGAAAATAGAAATATATGAAGTCGTGTTGATTAGATTGACGCCATTTTGACGTGAACGATATTTATATCGATTTTATTCATTTTACAATGAATATCGAAAGTGATTTTAAAATCTGATATTTTGAAATGAATTAGAATTCGAATTAAATTGAATTGAAATGAATTAGAATTCGAATTGAAATTGAATAGAAATGAATTTGAATTGAAATTGAATAGAATTGAAATTGAATTGAAATTGAATAGAAATGAATTCGAATTGAAATTGAATAGAATTGAATTCGAATTGAAATTGAATAGGAATTAATTCGAATTGAGATTCAAATAGAAATGAATTCGAATTGAAATTGTATTGAATTGAAAACGAACTGAAATTGAATTAAAATCGATTTGAATTCAAATCAATTTGAAATGAATTTAAAACGAATTTATATTGGAAAATTCAATTTTGATTTGAATTTGAGATGGAAGTTGAAATCGTTTTGAAAACGAATTTAAAACGGTTTTTAAAATACGTTTTGAAATGAAATCGATGAAATATATATATATATATATATATATTATATATGTAGAATGGCCTGAATAGAACGCGCTGCGCCGCAGCCGTTCGTGAATTTCGACCATTGACTTCGAATTAGGGCTGTCAATGGATATCCGAAAAATCCGAAATCCGTCCGCATCCGCATCCGAAAAGCAGATAAATATCCGATATCCGAAAAAGCGAATGCGGATGCGGATATAGGCATATCCGCATCCGAAAATTATCCGTCCGTTTTTTTCACGATTATAGCTTAAATTATGTATATTTTAACATAATTAGGTATACTAATTTATTATTTTGCAAAATTGAAAATTTACAAAACACATGTATATTGCTCAAAAATATGTATTATCAGCATATTTATTTATTTGTAGCACTTTAGTAATCAACTGGGATGAAAAAGCTTAATAATAAGCTAAAAAAATTCATTTATGTTCATTGATTTATCGACCGTTGGCGGAGCGGATAATTATCCGATATCCATCCATATCCGCGGATGCGGATATCCAATATCCGAAAATGGTTTCGGATGCGGATATGGCACTATCCGTATCCGAAAGTATCCGTTGACAGCCCTACTTCGAATGGATATTGCGGGAGATCCGACCGTTGGATTCTCCTAAAACCGGAACCGTTGGGTTCATATCAAAAAGATCTTTCTAATGAATATTCCAGATTTGAAATCTAACGGTTGGATTTGGAATTAACTCCAAATCAAATTTGGAAAAGGTCGCTGTAAGTGCAGTTCGATGGCCGTTGATGGAAATCAACTGTACGGGCCTTGATAAAATTAATAAAAATATCAATTATTTGTGTAAAATCATAACAAATGATTTGTGAAGAATTGGGATGAAAAACTCCATATCTGAAAAGATAAAAATAGATTTCTCTCGAAATGAACTAGTTTTGAACTAGAATTATAACTCTATTTATTTTTAAAATAAATAAAGTGGATTTGAAATGGTTTTAAAAGTAACCAGAATTTCCAATAATTGAATTGGAATGGATTTGAATCGAAATTGTCTTTGGAATATTTCGATGTTGGATTTCGTGACGATACAAGTATTGTTATGGGAATTTGAAAGATATATTTATATCATTATTTCCAATACAATATTTGTTGGTCGTAGAATTTGATATTGAATATAAGCCGATATATTTTCTATTCAGAGCCTTGTATTTAATATCAAATGTGATTTGGGTTTGTGGTGAATGGTGTCTTCATTAACACTGTTCTTAAGCCCAGTGGAGAAAAAGATTAAATCTTTTTATTTAGATTTAATGAAGTGTACCAATTAAATAATATTTAATTGGAATTGAATTGGTATTGATTTTTGGGTTTATCGTGAACAGTGTTTTAAATAACACTTGTTCTTTAACCCGATAATTAATGGAAGGTGATTTTGGGTTTACCATGAACCGTTTTTTAAATGACACTGATTCTTTAACCCAGTTAAAGATTAAAATTAAGTGGAGTTTTAATGAATCTTTAATTAGATTGAAAAGTTAGAGAAGGGAGTATCACCAGTTTTGCTCCAGGCGATAGTTAAATCTTTAATTAGATTTGAACGTGAAATGGTAATTGAATTTACCGATAACACTGTGGTGTTAGATATGAAGTATGACCAGTTTTACTTCATGGGATGAATAGGTGGGGATTGGGAAATAAAATAAATGATTACTCCGGTGTGATTCGCTAATCCCGACTAGTTTGAATTGATATTCAAAGAAGATTAAAGAATAAAATTAAAGAATTTATCTTTGATAAAATTAATGGGAACCTTTCCCAAAGTAGAAGAATATTTGAATAAACGAATATTCTGAATTGGAATGAGGCGTATGTTGTGTTTGTGTAACACTTGTTTATTATATACGCGAGTTAGTCAGAAAGACCGGGTTTATCCCATTCTGAATAACTGATTCGACGTGGTGTCGAAGATGAAGACGGTGGTTGAAGACCGGAGGTCTTCACGTCGTTTGGGTGATTGCTGATGATCTTGATTGGGCCGTACACCCAAGAGGAGGGAATCAGTTGGGGATCGTCCAGACGTACTTGGAGATCGATGGATATGCGGGGTACTAGGTGCCTCCGGTTTCGTTCAGACCCAGAACGAACTTGTAAATGGACTGTTTGTCTGACATTGGATTTTAGTCTGTGTGATTGATTTCTATTAAATATATATATCTGTTTGGCAGCAGAGAATTTATTCTCTTGCTTAACGCCCTTCTCTGAGACGTACGAGCTCAGGGGTTATATATTGATGGATATCAAACGCATGGAGTGAATTTCCTGTGTGGCATGCCTAAGTGGCAAATGATCACGGCTTCTGTCGAAAAGCAAAGTCTTGTGGTGGATGATCAAAGCACGGCCTGTGTGGGATAGCTTTGTGTAACGTGAATTCGTGAGCCTCACACCCCTGTTGTGAACCAAAAACGGGAGAAAGACTTCAGGGAGGGCATGCGTTTCCTTCTAGCTAGAAGTGGCGTCAGTGATTTTACACGCCCTGACGAGTTTGACTAATGTGGTTGTTGTTGTTGCGAGGCGCCTCAGATATATCAGTGACTATGTGAAGCCGATGGAGTCATTCGTTGACTCATTGACACCCCATAGGGTGAGGAAACGCAGTGTTCAGGCATTTTAATCCACATCGGTGGACCGGCCTGACGATCCAAGGGACGATGCGTTCTGTTCCTGAGGGGCGGGCTAGAGCGTCTCGAATCGGTAGAGGACTATCTTTTGCCTCGGTTCACAGACGGAAATCCAATTTCCAAATACGTGACTTTGCGGTTTTGATTGTAGAGCCTAGTATGACGACATGATATATTGTACCCATGCCGCCTATGATTAATATTTATGATTGAAATTGTTTTGACACAATAAACTTATAGTAATAATAAAAGATGAAATTTAGCGTATCAAGCATTCTTTGGCTATTATAAGGTAAAACCCTATCCTCCGGTTTGTGTTGCATTGTGTGATGGGACCTGGGTCTTATAATAGCTTCATTGTTCTTTATTTAGCATTGCGCTGTTGTTTTATGCACTGGTATTCTTGGGAGGAAACCCGTTCCGTGTTATACGGCGTGGTCCCTTGATTTACCGAACTTTAAAATAAAGATTAATAACTGTTTTAGTTCTCACACCAGTCCCATGACTGACCTAGAGTTTATTGTTTAACCTAAACTCTGGGTGCCCTTATTTTGACACGGGCAGCCAGTAGTTTTGGTTTTGCAGATTTACATTCACAGGATCCTGGTTGACAGCTGGAATGATATCCGGAAAGCGTTGTATCCGTATATCTCTTCTAGTTGTGTTTTGTATTAATTTCCGCTGCTATGTAATGTATTGTAATCTCTGATATTTTTCTGATGTATATTATTTGTTTTTACTCTGTATATTCTTGTATTCTGATGGAATTGTTGTAATTAACAATGAAATGTTCTTCCGTCTGCGTTCTGATATGGCTTGCTCTCAACTCAATCCGTGATTTCCCGCAAGGGGGATTTCGGGTCGTTTCACCTGTTCAATGTAAGTACATGTATATGCATGCAAATGTGACTAATTTTCAATACAACTCATTATTTGGTTCAATTTGGCTAAAGGTTCAACATTTTAATTAATCAAACTATAATCAAACAACACGACCTGCAATCAATTAGTTGGTTATCATTTCAAATTCATAATTTTGATACATAGTATAAAAATCAGATTTTGATGCCAAATCACAACAATAGGCCCTATCTAATTTTGGTTCTCACACCAGTCTATGGAAATATATAAATATCACACTTTCGTCACTCGAAGATAAATTCTGACGACGAGTACTCAACCATCAGAATCATCTTCGGGCCACTAGAGTATGATTCTATATCTATCCAGTATATTAAAACTTCGAATGCACGTGGATCAGACGTATACGCAAATTCTTTCTATATTGGATTGTCCAAATTCAATATAAAATAAATAATCAAATACGAATAATTGATTTAAATTTTCAAAACAAAACTTGTTTTCAATTTTAAAAATATACTCTTCACACTCGTTCTAGGATACTACTGATCCCATCTCTAACGAGTCATTCTTATTGGATATTACTAATCCAATCTCTGATGAATTCTTTCGTTTGGTTCTAACGTGTCTTGTTCTCGAGCTTTAAAACCAAAGCTATGATACCAAATGTAACGTTCGGGAATTTCGCTCGATCCAAATCAGTCGCTAAACCGATCAAGACCGTTCGAAACCCCTGATTGTTTTGAGAACACGACAAATTCGAACGCAAACAGAAGAACATTTCATTGCTTATTACAACAATTCATCAGAATACAAGAATATTACAGAGTATGAATAAATATTACACAGAAAATAACAGAGATTACAATACATTACATAGCAGCTGAAAATAGTACAACACACAACTAGAAGAAGATATATGGATACAGAGCTTTCCGGATATCATTTCAGCTGTAAATCACGATCCTGTGAATATAAATCTGCAAAACCAAAACTACTAGATGCCCGTGTCAGAATAAGGGCACCCAGAGTTTAGGTTAAAACAATAAACTCCAGGTCAGTCATGTGACTAGTGTGAGAACTAAAATAGTTATTAATCTTTATTTTAAAGTTAGGTAAATCAAGGGACCATGCCGTATAACACGGAACGGGTTTCCTCCCAAGAATACCAGTACATAAAACAACAACGCAATGCTAAATAAAGACAAATGAAGCTATTATAAGACCCAGGTCCCATCACACAATGCAACACAAGTCGGAGGACAGGGTTTTACCTTATAATAGCCAAAGAATGCTTGATATGCTAAATTTCAAGTTTTATTATTACTGTAAGTGTATAGTGTTAAAACAATTTCAATCATAGACAGCATGGGTACCATATATCATGTCGCCATACTAGGTTCTACAATCAAAACCACAAATGTCACGTATTTGGAAGTTGGATTTCCATCTGTGAACCGAGGCAAAAGATAGTCCTCTACCGATTCGAGACCGTCTAGCCCGAGTCTCAGGACCCAGACACAGGTGAGCCCTTGGATCGTCAGGGCCTGTCCACCGATGTGGATTTAAATGCCTGAACACTACGTTTCCCCGCCCTTTGGGGCGTAAATGAGTCCAATGACTTCATCGGTCCTGGATCGACCGATATATCCGACACGCCTCGCAACAGCAACAACCACATAAGTCAAACTCGTTAGGGCGTGTAAAACCACTGACGCCACTTCTAGCTAGAAGGAAACGCATGCCCTCCTTGATGTCGTCTCCCGTTTCTGGTTCACAACCGGGGTGTGAGGCTCGCGAATCAATGCTACACAAAGCTATGCCACACAGGCCGTGCTTTGATCATCAACCAAAAGACTTTGCTTTTCAACAGAAGCCTTGATCAACTGCCACTTAGGCATGCCACACAGGCAACTCACTCCATGTGTTTGATATCCATCAATATATAACCCCTGAGCTTGTACGTCTCATAGACGGGCGTTAAGCAAGAGAATAAATTCTCCGCCGCCAAACAGATATATATTTAATAGAAATAAATCACACATAATAAAATCCAATGTCAGACACACAGTCCATTTATATGTTGGTTCTGGGTCTGAACCAAACCGGAGGCACCTAGTACCCCGCACATCCATCGATCTCCAAGTACGTGTTGACGATCACTAACTGATTCCCTCCTCTTGGGTGTACGACCCAATCAAGATCATCATTAATCACCCAAATGACGTGAAGACCTTTGGTCTTCAACCACCGTCTTCATCTTCGACCCCACGTCGAATTAGTTATTCAGAATGGGATAAACCAGGTCTTTCTGAATAACTCGCGTATATAATAAATAAGTGTTACACAAACACAACATACGCCTCATTCCAATTCAGAATATTCTTTTATTCAAATATTATTACACTTTGGGAAAGGTTCCCATTAATTTTATCAAAGATAAATTCTTTAAATTTATTCTTTAATCTTCTTTGAATATCAATTCAAACTAGTCGGGATTAGCGAACCACACCGGAGTAATCATTTATTTTATTTCCCAATCCCAACCTATTCATCCCATGAAGTAAAACTGGTCGTACTTCATATCTAACACCACGGTGTTATCGGTAAATTCAATTACCATTTCACGTTCAAATCTAATTAAAGATTTAACTATCGCTTGGAGCAGAACTGGTGATACTCCATTCTCGACCATTTCAATCTAATTAAAGATTCATTAACACCACACTTAGTTTTAATCTTCACATAAATCAATATCCTGTCTTTAACTGGGTTAAAGAACCAATGTCATTTAAAACACGGTTCATTATAAACCCAAAATCACATTCCATTAATTATCGGGATAAAGAACAAGTGTTATTTAAAACACCGTTCACGATAAACCCAAAGATCAATTCAAATTCAATTCCAATTAAATACCACTTAATTGGTACACTTCATTAAATCTAACTAAAAAGATTTAATCTTCTACTCAACTGGGTTTAGGAACAGTGTTATTGAAGACACTATTCACGACAAACCCAAATTACATTTGATATTAAATATAAGGCTCTGAATAGAAAATATATCGGCTTATACTCAATATCAAATTCTACGACCAACAAATTTCGTATTGGAAATAACGATATAAATATATCTTTCATATTTCCATAACAATATCTGTATAATCACGAAGTCCAACATCAAAATATTCCAGAGATAATTTCAATTCAAATCCATTCCAATTCAATTATTGGAAATTCTGGTTATTTTCAAAACCATTTCAAATCCACTTTATTTATTTAAAAATAAATAGAATTATAATTCTAGTTCAAAACTAGTTCATTTCGATAAAAATCTATTTTTATCTTTTCAAATTTAGAATTTTCACCCCGATTCTTCACAAATCATTTCTTATGATTTTACACAAATTATTACTATTTTTAATAATTTTATCAAGGCCCGTACAGTCGATTTCCATCAACGGCCATCGAACTGCACTTACAACGACCTTTTCCAATTTTTATTTGGACATAATTCCAAATCCTACCGTTAGATTTCAAATCTCTAATATTCATTAGAAAGCTCTTTTCGATACGAACCCAACGGTTCCGATTTTAGGAGAATCCGACGGTCGGATCTCCCGCAATATTCATTCGAAGTCAATGGTCAAAATTCGCGAACTGCCGCGGCGCGGCGCGTTCTATTCAGGCCATTATATACAACATATATATATATTTATATATATATTTATATTATATTTCGTTGATTTCCTTTTTAAATTGTATTTTATAAATCGTTTTAAATTTGTTTTCAAAACGATTTCAACTTCATATTCAACTTCTAGTCGAAATTGAATATTCCACATCATCGGTATACAAATGATAAA
Organism: Allium sativum; assembly: GCA_030737875.1. Lineage (NCBI taxonomy): Eukaryota > Viridiplantae > Streptophyta > Magnoliopsida > Asparagales > Amaryllidaceae > Allium > Allium sativum. The sequence goes on from JASFAX010003045.1 coordinate 10,135, forward strand.
ATTTTAAAAATGTTAAATTTTGAAATCACTTTCTTTTCTATATTCATTTTAAAAATGAATAAAATCGATATAAATATCGTTCATGTCAAAATGGCGTCAATCTAATCAACACGGCTTTTATCCAACACATGAATTAATTTTCTTCAACACATGAATTTTCATTCTATTCAACACATGAATTAATTTTCTTCAACACATGAATTAATTTTCTTCAACACATGAATTTTCATTCTATTCAACACATGAATTAATTTTCTCCAACACATGAATTTTCATTCTATTCTACACATGAATTAATTTTCTTCAACATTTTAATTTTCATTATATTCAACACATGAATATTATTTTCTTCAACACATGAATTTTCATTCTTTATTTTCAAAATTAGAATAAGGCCCAATAAATACCATCTAATGTCAATTATATGGATTCCATACAACACATGTATATAACAGCCACGATAAATAATCGACCATCATCCAGAGTGCACCACAAAACTGCATAAGCATTAAATATGAATAATTAATGCTTACACAGTCTGTCAACCCATCGATTGACATACAACTAAACAATCGGGATTAGTGTTCGTCAAATATCATCCTAATACCCATGTGGGGTTTCAAATCAACAAACACACATTTTATTTGTGCAGTTGGACGATGTGTAAAATTTATCGTCCTAATCAATATCAGTCAAATCAGTGTATATAAACAAATCGTTCGATTTGTTTATAAATATTTATTTTATATATACGTTAAAAATTATATTTTTAACTATAAAATATTTACCACAATTAAATATTTTATTTCATTCCACATCACACAATCAAATTTCACAACACATAAATCAAACAAACAAGCCATCCATGGTCTGTGGACGACGGGTGTCAGGTGCTACTAAACACCGTCTGCATCCTAGTATATATTTCAAACTAGAAATAAATAAAAGTGAGAAGTTCTCACCGACTAACTAAACCAAACGCTACGACTCTTCATATGTGGAAGTCTTCACCGTTCTCGCCTTTCGTCACTATCGTCGTCTATAGCCACTACATATATAAAAATCACATTTTTATATTGTTGCTATGTATATAAAAATTCTATTTTTATACCGCTATTATATAGATAAAATTTCTATTTTTACATCGCTACTATATAGATAAAAATTCTATTTTTATAACGGTGTTCATATAATAAAGATCATATTTTTATCACTCTAACTTCATAATAAAAATTATATTTTTATGACTTCATTTCAATAAATAAGAATCATATTTTTATTTCTATTTCATATGCATTTACAATGCTTCTTTCTCTATAAAAATTATATTTTATGATTTCTACCATATCAAAATCATATATTTATTATTTCTACCATATAAAAATCGCATCTTTATTATTTCTACTATATAAAAATCGCACCTTTATTATTTCTACTATATAAAAATCATATTTTTATAACACCTTTTACGTAATAAAAAATCATATTTTTATTATGCTATTGTATAAATAAAAATCATATTTTTACATTCGCCATTTCATTATAAAAATTACTTCCTTATACGATGAAAAATCTTATTTTCCTATGAAAAAAATCAGTTTTTATAACAAAGTAAAATCAGTTTTGAAAACAAAGTAATAATAGAAAGAACTCACATTGATGGAAGGGAGGGGCTTTCCGCCGTTTGAACTGCGCGAGGGGGGAGGGTTTCAGCAGTCGTCGGCGCCGGATAGTGGGGGGAGGCGCGCGATGGTGAGAGAGGGGGGCGCGACGCGTGGGACTAGCGGCTAGTGTTCGGTTTCTAGAAGTGGAAGGAGGAGAGGGAGAGTTGCGGTGGAAGAGGGAGGAGAAGAAGAGAGGGGGGCGGCGATCGTGAGGGCGGCGGGTCGTGGAGGCGGTGCGTCGACCTGGAGAGGGAGGAACGAGAACGGCGGTTTTTCTTCTTCTATTGAACGAAAAGGAGGAGGGAGAGAAAGGATTGAGGGGGCCTCTATATAAATATATATATTTTTTATTATTAAATTAATTCTAAAAAGCAACCTTTATTTTCGACCTCGAAATCGAACCCACCGCCTATCATCCATAGCTAATTACCCCCATTCCGAACACAATGGGATATGTATCATAGGCTGATTCGACCGTTTCGATCAGTTTTCGTCAAAATCCAAATATAACTCTATATATTGAATTTGAACGCACATTTCAATTTACTGGGGTCACATACGGACTCTAAAAATTTCTGAAAAATATTTTCTAACTTCGTATTGACGATACGATCCTAACAAAACTAGTTTCGTCGAATTCTGAGACCATTTGAAAAATGGTCATTTTCCAGTCGATTAAAATCAACTGAAACTGGTCAAACGCGTTTTCCTTCGCCACGATCACATATTGATTCGAAAAATTACGAATTTTGGAATCTGGCAATAACTTGACATCACGGATCCAACAAAAGTGGTTTCGTCGAAAACCGAGGTCGTTTGCAAAATTCCCTTTTTTAAGGGCCATAATTCCATAGCGACTATTCTGAAATTTCAACTGGACATATCTTTTGATTCCCGCTATGAAATTTCAATTTTTCGGATTCGTTGGAAAGATATTCACAAATAGATTCTAATATTTTTGGTTTCGCTAAAATCCGGTTTATTTTGAATCCTGCACATTCATTTGAACTTTGAAATCGAATTTTCAAACTACAGCGCCATTTTCAATTCCTTTTATAATTATAAATAATTATTTATATTCTAACGACGAGCCGTATAAGTATATATGTTCGAATTCTATTCATTTGAAATTTCTCGTCACTATTATTTAAATTAATTCATTTTAAATACCCAAAATTCTCTAAAATTGCCAAAATAAAAATTTTAAATTGGCTCAGATTTCCGGGTTATTACATTTATGTCTGTGCATATATACACACACACATATGCATTATTTAATTATTATAAAATGCGGGGAGTTACATTACTATGCGGGTCGACGTGTGTGTATATATATTTATATCTATTTTGATATTGCAAAAGTCCCTCCATAGAGGGGAGAATCTACTGAAATTTTTCAAAAATTTAAGGTGTTAAATTTTTTTCAAAATTTTTGAAGACTTTTATTAACAGAAATGAATTGTTTTTATATTGAAAATAATTGGACCAGTTGAAACTAAATGTTCAAAGAGTGGAACAATAGATTTTAACTAAATGGAATTGTGAATAGTTAATGGGTTTGTAGCATTTTTTCTGCTAATTTCGAGGACGGAATTCTTTCAAGGGGGAAGGAATGTAACGACCTGGATTTTTACCATTAATTTTAAATATATAAATTTATTTTAAATGTTGATTTCGGAACTTAAAACACCCAAATTATTTAATTTTGAGCATTTAATTTAATTTGAATAATAAATTTAATTCTGAAATTCTCGAAATAAGTTGAATTTGCAATACAGCATGAATTGAACAATATAAAAAGATTAAATTAAATTAAGATTTGAATATTAATAAGAAATTCATTTAATAAACAATGTTTGAACGTATATATATAATTTAATTAAAAACAAGCTCGTACTGCGGCAGTATTTCATAATTTTACGTTTTGAACTTCAAATGAATGTACATGATCTAATATAAGTCGGAATTCTTTGAAATACGAATCATTTGGATATATTGGAGTATAATTTTCTAATGAAAGAAAAAAATCGATATTTCACATTGTAGGTTTTGAGTTATGTCAAAATCAAATTTTTAGAAAGTCGCTATGAAATTGCTTATGAACTACATCGATTTATTTAATAAAATAAAAGGATTTTTAATAAATGAATATCGATATAACCTGGTGCTAATGCCCAAAATGTGTTGTATATAACGGTGTTGTATACACAATTATATGATTTTTGTTTGATGATAACAAACAAGTATATATTATTTTAAATGTGTTTGTTATTGTACTGTAACATCACATCACAGACAGGGATATAATATTTATATTTAAAAAAAATACGACTGTACGAAAATTCAAATATTCACAGTATTTTATTTAGATATAATATTTTATTTCAAACATTCAAGTAGTACATTTTTTTAACTCCACTATTTGAATACATCACTGATATACATTTCAATTTATATTCATTTTCATATTCAATACAATATCCATACATTTCACATTCACTCATTTACAATTCCATTCACTCATACACACTTTTACACACTGTTTTTGTTTTCTGTCTTTTGTCTTTAGTCTTCTGTCTGCACAGCTTTCAGTCAGTCCAATCTTCATACATGTCACATACAAAAACACTTACACAATACACTGCAATAGAAATGAAATTGAATGCATACGAATATAATTTTTATTTTTAAAATTTTATTTGGCTCAGATTTCTGGTGTGTTTCTCATCAATTTTCTTACTCGATCTGATTTTTCCAACTGTGTCTAGACATCTTGTGATATTCACAGTGATACACTGTAAATATCACAAGGCAGTCAATGTATATACAACATTTCAGTGCAGGGATAGGAAATTTTGTCTGATGGCTGCATATACACACGTGTATATATACGTGTGCACTGCCTAGCCAATCCAGTGTGCAACTGAGGAGTAGCCATATGGACCAACTCGACTCAGTGCAACACACAGACAAGCAATACATGGACGAGCATCTCGAAAGCAAAACATACATATATATATATATATATATATATACACATACATGTATATATACATATATGTACATATGCAGTGTCGAGCTCAAACAAGACAAGGCAGCAAACATTCAAATCATAGTGAAGTGCAATTCAGCTCAAGAATGCAAGTAATCAAAATAATTACAACATGTTCAAGGGTGCAAAATGTAGTGAAAGCAGTTAAATGGACAAGCAACATATGTCAAAAATAGACGGCAACAGAAAGACAAGCTCAAGTGTATATGTTAAAATGGTTCAGCAATGGTCAAGTAGCATGGTCGAGCTGAAATGCACAAGTGTGTATGCACACAGGTAAATGCCATTACAAATCAATTCAACACAACATGGATCATAGTTCAGAGTGTGTGCGTGTATATGGTTCACGAATAATACGTAACAGTACGGCTCAAGTTATACAATCATGTGTACATGGAGACATATGGTGTAACAACCCGGAAAATCTGAACCAATTTAAAAAATTTAATTTGGCTATTTTAGTCGATTTTAAATATTTAAAATACATTATTTTAAATAATAACGAAGAAAAGTATGTTTGAATCGACATTTGAAAATAAATATAATTATTTTTAATTATAAACAAGGCCTGAAATGGCGCGGTAGTTTTGAAATTTGAATTCAAACTTTGACTGACTGTACCAGGTGCAAAACAAAACAGATTTTAGTGAAACCAAAAATATTTAAATCTGTTTATGATTATCTTTCTAACGAATCTGAAAAATCGAAATTTCATAGCGAGAATCAAAAGTTATGGCCAAATGAATTTTCAGAAAGGTCGCTATAGAATTAATTTAGCCCTTGAAAATAGACATTTTGCAAACGACCTCAGAATTCGACGAAACTACTTTTGTTGGATCCGGGATGTCAAATTATTGCTAGGTTTCAAATTCCATAATTTTTGAAGTTAATATGTGAGCGTGGCGAAGGAAAATGTGTTTGGTTGAATTTAGTTAAATTGGATCGACCAGAAAATGGTCATTTTTCAAACAGTCTCAGAATTCGATGAAACTAGTTTTGTTGGGACCGTATCGTCAAAACATAACTAGATTTATTTTTCTGTAATTTTTAAAATCAGTATGTGGTCCCGACAAATTGAAATGTACGTTCAAATCAAATATTGAATGTTTTATATTTTAGTTTGAAGAAAAACTGACTGAAACAGTCATATAGGCCTATGAAACATATCCCATTGTGTTCGGAATGGAGATATTTAGCTAGGGACGACAGTCATTGGTCTTGGAATGGAGTTAGTATGTAAAGAGGGATATTTTTGGAATTTTAAAAATATATAAATAAATAAAAAAATATTGACCAATCACAACTCGACAAACCCGCTCAATCTCTCCCCGATACACCTGCGATCGACGACAGTGAGGGTTCAAAACTTCCTGGCCATTTTCCGGCGATTCCTCTCCCTATCAGACCTCCCTCCAGCTGTACTTTTTGAAGAGCATCCTCCCCTCTTCAAATCCATATAAGTGGCGTCCCTCCTCGTCGTGTCTTCCTCGAGTTTCGCGCCTCCAAAGTCTGACCACGTCGCCGCCGATTGCTCTGCCTAGCCCAGTTCGAGTTGATCGCGGCTGGTACCCCCAGGCGCAATTTTCGGAGCCCTACCTCGTGGTACTACCTGATCGATGCATCGCTTCATGGATTCGACGAAAATCAAAGACCTAGTTTTGAACAGATTTTGAAGGTATACGGTTTATTTTATTTAAAATAGTTTATAGCACTTTAAAGCGCTACAGTTTATGATTTTACAATAAAAATCATATCTTTTTCGTTTGTAGTAGAAATTTAGTGAAACAAGAGACACTGGGACCATGAGGACGTCTTCTACATTCTAGAAGAGACCGGATATTTTTCTGAGTCTTCTACAATTTTTGGTGGAGTGGAACCCAATGTGAGATTTCTGAATAAAACGATATGGAAACAATGATGTATAAATTATATAGTCGAAGTATGAGTTATATAAGTGTCGTACACCTCATGTATAAGTTGTATGTTCTATGTATAAGTTATATATGCGTTGAAATAAATTGAAATGATATTGAAATGAAATCGAAATATAGTTATGTACGCATATATATATATATATATATATATATATATATATATATATATATAGACACACACACACAGACACACACTCCCCTCATCCACAGACCATGGACGATATATATTGGTTGTGATATTGTTTGGATTATTGGTTGATGTGAAAATTTGGTGAATATCATGAATGGTTGATTTGAAATGATTGATTGTGATTGAAATCCCAATAGGATTAGTATATGGGAAAATTCGTCTGCGTACGAACTAGATATTGAAAATCCCCATTGTCAAAAGCTGCGAGGCTTTAAGGTAGAGCGAGGAGCCGTACTAGGGACGGTGCCGGTTTTAACTACCCTGCCGTTATGCTGCCGAAATTTCTGAAATATTTCTGTGTTTGATTTATATTCATGTGTTGATTAAAATTCATGTGTTGAAATAAAATTCATGTGTTGAAATAAAATTCATGTGTTGAAATAAAATTCATGTGTGGAATAAAATTCATGTGTTGAATAGAAATTCATGTGTTGAATAAAAGTCATGTGTTGAAATAAAATTCATGTGTTGAAATAAAATTCATGTGTTGAATGAAATTCATGTGTTGAATGAAGTTCATGTATTGAATAAATTCTTTAAAAGATAAAAATAAGATTTTTATCATATATATAGACTATATAAAATATTAGTGTTTTAAATAAATTGTTTTAACACCAAAAATAACATTTTTACCTTATGTATAAGCTATGTAAAATAATCGTGTTTTGAAATAAATTGTTTTACAATAAAAAATCACATCTTAATGATATGTATAAACTATATAAAATAATCGTGTTTTGAAATAAATTGTTTTACAATAAAAATCACATTTTTATGATATATATGAACTGTTAAAAATAGTGATGTGTGAAATAAATAGCTGTTGGATAAAAATATTGTTTTTATCAAATGTGTGAAATGAATATGGTTTTTGTAATCGAAGAAGGGATTATATTTATATATATATAATTATAATTAAAATAAATCGAATAACGAAGCTGCAGTTCGTGTTTTGAAACCGTGATTTCAAACGATTATTGTGGTATATCCGACCATCGGATTTTCCCGAAACTGAAACCGTTGGGTTCGCTTTGGAAATATCTTTCCAACGACACCCACTTTGTAAAGATCCAACGGTTGGATTGTCTGGAATGTTTAATTCAAATATGAAGAAAAACAGCGCTAGAATCGATTATATATATATATATATATATAAATATAATTAAATTAAATCGAATAACGACGTTGCAGTTCGTATTTTGGAATCGTAACTTCAAACGATTGTACCCGGAGATCCGACCGTCGGATTTTCCCAAAACTGAAACCACTGGGTTCGTTTTGAAAAGACCTTTCTAGTGATATAAAATTTGTGAAGATCCAATGGTTAGATTTTCAGATATGTGTAATTCAAATCTAAAGAAAAATAGCGCCACGGCCGCGTGATGGCCTGAAACGTCGTTTGAATGAATTGGCTATTTTTAAGTGAATAAAAATAGCGATAAATTGTTATAAAATATTATGAACGATATGTATTGGAAATAAACCGAATTTACCCAGCTTATTGGATATTTGATGGTTGAATGTGTTTGGCGTGAAAATTACATTTAAGAACAGAATTATTGATGTCTAATAATTTAACCATTGAAATGAATTGATTTAAATTATAAATATACGTGAATTATTTGAAAAGGCCGAGTTAAATCTCATTTCTAATAATTAATCGGCGGTAAGAAGTCAATGATGAAGAAGGTGGTAGAAGACCGGAGATCTTCACCTCGGTTGGTTGATTACTGATGTCTTGATTGGGAGGTATCCCAAAATATAGATAATAAGTGGTGATCGTCCAGACGTTGTAACACCCCACATCCGTTAGTGTCACTCACAAAGGGAATGCACTAAGTTCTGTGGAGAATTTAAGGTAAAAGATGCAGATAAATTACAAGACAGACAAAATTAAAACAGCGGAAAATAAACTTTACTTTATTGATAAAATAGTTTGTACAACAATTGCTTTCCAATACCAGAGTATCATCTGTCTTACAAAAAAAGAAGCATAAAATAACATTTATATTTCCCAATGTAGCATAAGCCAGCCATAGCAGCGGAAAAGAGAGTCTGAAGCGATATATCCAAGAGTCTTCAAGCTTGGAAAGAGTAACAGTCCATACTAAGAAGAGCTATTCCCTCCCTGACTACCTGAGGGGGGGGGGGTAACGGAAGAAAAGAAGACGGAAGAAAAACAGAGTCAGATATAAAGCCTAAGTAAGTCTAGTGGCTTTTAGCATGTGAACAGGATAAAGTTCATGACAGGAGTAAACTGGAAAATGGGACAGTACCAGAATAACAGACTAATATAAACCAAAGCAAGACAGTTTAAACAGAATATACTATCACACCCCATTCTATATATCTGCACCACCTAACTAGTATCCCAACTAGTAATCTGTATAAAGATGATAACGTGATCCCAATCCCTGTAATTGCGGTTGTCTTTAGGTGTACATCTATTATTTATTACCTAGATCTAATCTAGGTTTTTCTTATCGAGCGCTTCCGAGATCCAACTAGGGTTTATGCGACTTATCTAATACTTCTCGGATTCAGGATTTATGCCACCTAGGTCCAACTAGGGATTATGCTACCTGTCGAACGATGCCCCTAGTCTAGGACACACTACCTAGAGTGGTATATGTTCCCAGACTTTCCCCACGTATGTGTCGCGAATCGTTTGTCGCTGTCTAGATGCACATGTCCTGAAATGTGCGACCCGAGTCCCGTGGTAGGGCTATTCTAGAAACACGGAACTCGGTCGGGAGCTTTCAGATATCTGCCGATGCAGATGCTAAGGTATGTTTTTCCAGTGGCTATGGTCCCACCTGACCCCTCCCTCAACTAATGAAAGGCAATCCAAGAAAATCAAGCACGAGAACTATACTCCTGCCACCTATGCCCCACTTTCCTATTGGCCAGCCTCACCCATAACTAGATAGCAAGTATATGGTCTGTTGGGAGTTCTCTGTCTTTCCGCATGCGTATCTCGACTGACTCAAGATGGTAGGTAGACGACGAGTTGCTATCACAGGGCTACTGGTCTCGCCGAATCACGCTGGTCCACCCTAGTCTTTAGGTTGCCTTAAATTGCAACCAAGGCATACCCTTGGTTCTTCTGACACAGACCTTAACCTCTGTGAGCCCAGGCGGATCATCTGCAGCCTCACAGAGGGATACCAAGAGTACCCTCACGTCCCCTTGAAGCCGCGGGCTTCGTTCCCCAGTTCGTTGGAGCCTTCTTTAAGATCAGACGGATGTTCGCTCCTTCTCCTGTCGTACTAAGGTTTACTACTTAGTTCCTTTAACTAAGGTTTACTACTTAGTCCCCTAACCGTCGTTTTCTTAACTAAGGTTTACAACTTAGTCCTTTTAACTAAGGTTTACTACTTAGTCTCTTTCTCGTCAAGTTGGATTGGTTAAGTGTCATTAGTCAATTCAAGTTATCTTAACCCATTCATTTGTCATGATAAACTGATTAAGTGTTATTAGTAGTTCATGTTGACTTAACCCTACCACAAATCAAGTTATATTGGTTAAGTATTTCTTATTACTTAACCCCACCCCTTCACCTTGTATTGGTTAAGTGTTCCCTTTTACTTAACCCTGCCCCTTCTGTTTAACTAACATACCAAAGAGGTTAAGTGTTCTCTTAGTTAACTTAACCCTAACATCTGTTTAATTCACATGTTCTAATGGTTAAGTATTGTCCCTTCATGTTTCAACTTAACCCTATTCAATTTATCACACTATGATGGTTAAGTGTTCTAAGTTTACTTAACCCTACCCTCTAGTCCAGCTAACATATTAAATTGGCAAAGTGTATTTACTTAACCTTACCCACTTATCTAACTAACATGTTAAATGGTTAAGTATTCTAAATTTACTTAACCTCACCCACTTATCTAATTATCAGGTTATAACGTTTAAGTGTCCTGAATTTACTTAACCTCACCCTCTAGTCTAGTTAATATGTTAAATTGGTTAAGTGTATTAACTTTACTTAACCTCACCTTCTAGTCTAGTTAACATGTTAAATTGGCTAAGTGTTTTCTTAGTTACTTAACCCCTACAAGTCTTGTCTTGTTAGCATGTTAAGTTGGTTAAGTGTTCTAGTTAACTTAACCCTACCAATCCTAACTTAGCTTTAATTGTCTTATTAAAGCACCAACCACTCACATTAGACAGGTATTGTTGTGGCTACCTGTATGCCGGTCGGTTCCGTGCAGTCTTATGCCACAACTCAGTCTAACCTCAGGTCTTTATTGCGCTCAATGCCTTAACCTCTCTTATTGGATAGGTATTGTTGTGATTACTGGACAGCCGGGCGCGTCCGGACAGGTTTACATCACAACTCAATCCAACCTCGGGTTAAGCATATTCGTATTGTCTAAATTTACATTTTATTTATGTAAATTATCTAGAATTCATGTCATTGCCCAAATTTATTTCTAATCAAGTTCAGTAATTTAGGTATATAATTTATACCGTTTCATGCCATAAATCACCTATGTGATTTTTAACCAATTTACGTCAAGTTTCCTATATTTACAATTTTACCCAACGTTACCCCGTCTAAATATTAGGCTAATAATCTTAGCCTAATTTTCCGTCCGCATGATTTTGACATATAATATTAGGCTAAAAACTTAGCCTAATTTAGCGTACACAAAATTGGCATAAAAATAATTCATTAACATAAACATGTCATAGGTGTAAACTTGGCATTCTCGACAAAGTCAACATGAACATCATAGGTGTGAACTTGCAAAATAATCGACATGAATATCATAACATTGCATAACATGCCACAAACTTGCATATAAATATTTGGCCTAGTTAAATAGGTGTCACATGAATCATGTAGTTTTAGCCTAACATAAAGGTATAACATAGTATAGCCTAATAGGTGTCATATGAATCCACTAAAATATGGTATAACATGTTAATGCATAGGTCTAGGCATAACCTCAAACATAAAACTGGAATAAGACAAAACTATATGTATAACTCTGACAACCACTTAAGGGTGTGAACTTGCAACACATATGTATAAACATATATCTAACAATAAACTTTCATATGAATCCTAAACGGATCTTGACATGGATCCGATTATAAGTTCTCACTTGCATAAAAACTTGTGAATATAGATCTATTCTAGTCATGTAGGCACAATTGGTTTAAACATATATACATAGAGCCTACATGAATGATATAAATATTTGTGTAAATCTAACTTGCAACCTATAACTTGCATAAGCATATATTTAGATCTGACTGTATACATACAATTCGCATAAGGTGTTGATTGTTTGATTCACAATACATAAAAGATTCAATCACCACAATCATTCAAATTATCAAAAATAAAAAATATAAAACAACATCGTTAATAATGATATAGTTCCATATTACAATTTACAACAAATCATGTCTTAATTGCATTCCCATCTAAAGAGCCACTATACTTACAACGAATGCAGAATCTTGAATTCTGGATTCTGAGTTCTGAAATTGAGATGCGTTCCTTTGGGTAGATTAACGTTGCATTGAATAATTTGATTAAGCTTTAGTCTTCTTCTTAATTTGATTCATCTCTAAGCTTCTCTCTCTTGACGGCTACGCTCAATTCCTTCCTGGCAGCATGACGACTCCAATCTTATTTTTTTGTGTGAATTTTAGTTGAGACTTAGGGTGTATATATAGATTTTAAGATCGTTTTGAGCCGTCAGATGAAGACAGGAGGAATCTAGACCATACAAAGTCCAAAGAGCCGATCAAGAGGTGACATGTCAGCCCTAATGACACACCGAGCCACAGATATTCGAGCCAGAGCCAGACCCAGCCAGCCAGGTTGACCAGGTAGGTCGACACTATGGTCAACCTGGGGGTGACCAGGTCGACACCATGGTCGACCCTATGGTCGACCTGGTCCATGGGCAGGAATTTTCCCGCCCAGCCCAGTTTGAGCTTATTTTTCGAATTTTGAACTTGAAACCGAGCTGTTTGAATTTTAAACTTTATTCTGAAACTTCCGAAGGTCATAACTCCTTTATATGGAGTCCGATTCACGCAAACTCGGACTCAATATCAAGAAGAATTCCGAGACGAACGCAATGGCGTAACCCGTTTCCCTTAATTCTTTCATTTAGAATTAATTACACTTTAATTTGTGAAGCTTAATGTTACAGAATTACGGGGTGTTACATTCTCCCCTTCTTAAAAGGATTTCGTCCCGAAATCTTCAAGTTAGGAAGAATGTGTCCTACCATCCAATCACCCATCTACTCAACCATTCAATCACAGGCATACATTGTCCTTAAAAAGACTTCTAAATGCTTTCATATTTATATGCATAGTGTGTGTATATGTCTTTATCTAATGCAAAATCAGGCAGTCTACTGATTCAGTCGACCTCCTTAATGCGAATTTTGTCAGTGCCATGCGTCCAATCATGTATGCAATCCTAATGATACATATCATTTCTATATGAGTGCACAACCATTCACTCAAATGCAACGTCCATATGATAACACATTGAGTTCAATCTGTAAACAAATACATATATGCGAATGAAATATGAAAGTGACTAAGTCATTTTGGCGCATATGGTGTGTATATGCATCCGCGAGCAACCACTTGCAACCATCAATCATAACATGTTTCAAATACATGTTTCAATTACACATTTACATCCATTGGCTTCTACCTAAGCATCGATGATACGTCCAAGAGGATATACCTTAAAAGCTAGAAACAAGTAGGCATAAAACTCCTAGAGAAAGGATATACCCTTAAGAAAAAGGGTATGATGCACGTATCTAGTCTTCAGTCTACTAAGTCACATCTTTTTGAGCTTCTCTGTACCGTACCTTATCTAATTAATCTTCACGATTGTGAAGCTTCTTGACCTCCATTTCCAAAACTGTCGTTGATCGGATAACTGGCTTTTCATTGTCAACTGGATATATGCGGAAGTCTATCACGCATTTTAGTGGTAAGCCCCTAACCTAATCAAAACAACTGCGTACTCATGGACTATTCTAACGGATTGCAAATCGTATATAAATGTATTAAGCGATTCTAGATAGCTAAGCCTAACTGATCCTTTTAGGATCACGAAATCTCGAGAGTATTTCCAAGGCAAGTCAAAAAAGTCTAACTTTCAGAATTACTAGCCAACCAACCCATGCCTAGGATCAACTCATAGCCAATGGAACCAAAACATTATGCTTAAACTCAACACTTAATGTGGCCATTCTCAAATCCCTACAAACCAAAGGTAAACGGGCCGAACCACCAATTTGGATCTGAGACTAATTGGGATCTTCTACTATACAAGTACCTAGGTGCAGAGACTTAACTATGGAAGCAGGTATAAACGAATGCGAAGCACTAAGATCAAAAGAGTACTAACAGGTTGATCAAATGAAAAGCTAAACATTTCCAATGGAGACTTTTACTATCTCTCTCCTAGGTACTCTAGTGGTGAAAGAACGCACTCATCCTCCTGAAAATCCTTTCCATCGTCCTTGCCCTTGTCCTTAATTATATGCCCTATTATACCATAGAAAAGCTACTTTCTCTTGTCTTAGGTTTTATAATTCCTTTGTCCTTCGTGAGCCAAGTCCATATCCATGAATTCCTCATCCTTGGGTTGTGCCCCTTAGCCAAACTCCTCATCCTCTTCCTTGTGAAATCATGTTGATAAATCTCTTGAAAGCTGCCTCCATCGTATAGAAAACCCTACAAAGCTTGAAAGAAAACTAGCCGCAGGTGAAACTATTACGGCTATAGATGGAAGTCGGGCACTACTTCGCCCTTCGATGAGGTTACCTCCCAGAAAGCCAGGAGCCCCAGAGACTCAAGAAAGAAGGAAACAAGGACTCAAACAGAGAATCAAAAGATAGTGCATATGGCTTTGGGGAATATGCCTTTTAAACAAAACTTTTCTTCTGAAAATGCTTCTTTTAAACCCGTTTTGAAAATAATTTTTCAAATCTTTTATTTGATCATGTAACCTTCATCTCTGATATCACGTGTAACACCCCACATCCGTTAGTGTCACTCACAAAGGGAATGCACTAACTTCTGTGGAGCATTTAAGGTAAAAGATGCAGATAAATTACAAGACAGACAAAATTAAAACAATGGAAATTAAACTTTACTTTATTGATAAAATAGTTTGTACAGCAATTGCTTTCCAATACCAGAGTATCATCTGTCTTACAAAATAAAGAAGCATAAAATAACATTTATATTTCCCAATGTAGCATAAGCCAGCCATAGCAGCGGAAAAGAGAGTCTGAAGCAATATATCCAAGAGTCTTCAAGCTTGGAAAGAGTAACAGTCCATACTAAGCAGAGCTATTCCCTCCCTGACTACCTGGGTGGGGGGGGGGGGGGGGGAACGGAAGAAAAGAAGACGAAAGAAAAACAGAGTCAGACATAAAGCCTGCGTAAGTATATTGGCTTTTAGCATGTGAACAGGATAAAGTTCATGACAGGAGTAAACTGGAGAATGGGACAGTACCAGAATAACAGACTAAAATAAACCAAAGCAAGACAGTTTAAATAGAATATACTATCACACCCCATTCTATATCTCTGCACCACCTAACTAGTATCCCAACTAGTAATCTGTATAAAGATGATAATGTAACACCCCGTATTTTCTGTGAACGTATATGTAACAAATCAGAGGATAATTAATTTTTAATTAAGAATCAAGGGAAACGGGTTGCGCCATTGCGTTTGTCTCGGAATTCTGCTTGGAAACGAGTCCGAGTTTGCAAGAATCGGAGTCCGTATGAGGAAGATATGACCCTCTGAAGTTTCGGGAATTTTCAGAATCGAAAACATCTTGAAATTCGAATTCAAAATTCGAATTCAAACCCAGAAGCGGGCTGGGTGGGAAATTTCCCGCCCAGGACCTAGGTCGACTGGGGAGTCCACTGGGTAGTCGACCCCCCCGACCAGGTTGACTGGGAGTCGACTGGGTAGTCGACCCCCCCTGACCAGGTCGACTGGGTAGTCGACCTGGGCTCGACCTGCTCCCGAAATCTAGTTTTTGAACCTGGTTCGTTCTGTTGTATTTGGTCACATTTTCTACCTAGGTTCGTCCGCCTAACCCTATATAAACAGCCGTCTAGCCTCATTCTCTCTACACCAATCCTATTCTACTTCTACTCTTCCTCTGTTCTAAATAAAAATAAAAATGGCGTCGCTACTCTGCTGGAATCAAAACTAGAAGCTAATCAACATCAACTTAAGCAACTCAATTCAAGCTTGAAACTTCAACAACGGTTAAAGAAGATCAACTAACGTCGCTACAACTATCTTTCTTTTAGAATCCAATCAAGGCAAGTACAGTTATTTTTCGATATAAACGTTAATTCTGATTGTGACATGAATTGTAAATCTGAATTTGAGGTTATGTCTGTTCTGTTCTGTTTAGATCAATCTTATTCTGTATTCTCTTTCCTCTTTCTGTTTTTATAGTCAGGCTACCACGATCCTGAGCCAATCTCATAAGAGATTAACATATGCTAAAATGTTTGGGACAGTAAAATGAATGATGCATAAATTGGGCATGACCAATAGGTGACTGATTTGAAGAAAGAACATGGACTGTAGCTAGAACGTAAATCTGAGACATATGACTGGACATGTTATATTTATGACATAAAGGGGTATTGAACATATGATTTGAGGACATGACATAGAAAGGTATATAATTGGACATAAATATAGACTGCATTGAACATATGACTTGAGATAAAGAGAATATTGTTTAGGTATAAAGATTTACACTAAAGTAGGATATCTATCAAATGTGAATAATACCTAAGTAGGAGCTTTTTGTCGATGGCTATATTTGGTATAATTTATATGTAAATCTTTTGTACTAGGCAAGTTGAACTAGATTGGGACATGTAAATTATGACCATAATCTGTGACATGTAAATTTAATGCAAACATGGGGTATATGATCATATTGTGAACAATGACTACTATTTATGCATGTGAACTTAGGCAAGATTTATAATTAGGCAAGACATGTTTGTGAAACCTTAAGGAATGATTAAATCTGTTATATTTTCCTAATTTGCTAGTTTTGTTACATTGCCTAATCTGCTAGTTCTGTTATATTGCTTAATCTGCTAGTTCTGCTCTACTGCCTAGTCTGCTAGATTTGTTCATCTACCAAATCTGTCATCTGCTAAGTCTGTTGAAATTGCCAAATCCGCTAAACTAAATCTGTTGAGATGCCTAATCTGTTGTCTGCTAAATCTGCTAGTTTGCTTATTCTGCTAAATCCATTTGGTCGCCTAATCTACAAAATCTGTTATCTGCTATATCTGTTGAGTTGATACAATTAGTCCGTTAATGGCATAATCTGAATTGGCTATAGTTATGAATAACTGGCATGTATATTAGGCGTGGGCATAAATGGTAAATTATTAATTAATTGGCCGCAAAGATAAACATGGCTAACTCGAGGTTAGAATGAGTTTGCGGCGTAATTCTGCCCGGAACCGCCCGGCATATTCCAGTGGCCGCAAACAATGGGTTCTAATGTGAGAAGTTAGTCATAACGTGCTTGAAACCCGAGGTTAGACTCAGTTTGCGACAGAAACCTGCCCGGAACCAACCGGCCTAACCAGCACCCACAAACTGTCAGTCTAATGTGAGAGGTCTGGGCATTAATATTTAATTAATGAAAATCTAAGATAAATATGATGTCTAAAACATGTTGGGTAGGTAAGGTTAAACCAATTGGACCAATGAATCTGATAAACCCGTTTCGTGAATCTATAGGCCCATTACAAAGTTAGACAAATCTATAAGTCTGTTAATCTGTAACCGGTTAATCGGTAGGTCTGTTAAATCCGTATATCTGATCCGTTAGTCTGAAAACTTATCTGATCTGTGAACTAGTTGATCTGAATTCTGTATGTCTGAAACTTGTAAACAAGTTAACCTGAAATATGTTAGTCTGGGGACACAAGGTTAGGAGGGGAATTACTTGTGTCATCTGTTGTTTAGGACCCATATTAGTCAGTAACCCTTTCTGGTATCAAAACTTTGACCCAACAGTAGGTAGAGTCCGGGCATGCTTACTGAACTAATTATAAGTGGTTCATTCTGATAATGGCGAGGGGTGTTGATGGTGCGTTCCAACCGGGTCATGTGCGTGCATGGATCCCGGCCTGCCTCTGTGGATGTAAGACGCCGTGACATCTGTAAATAGGTCTGTGCCAATTGGTTGTCACTGTAGGGAATGATACACCCTACTGTGGGGCCGACAAAGGGTATTTATGTATTAGGGAGCCGATCACTTGGGGTAGGGTTTTAGGGTACACTAAGTTCTGTCTGTTTCTGTTGGTACCGTCTGTTTCTGTTGGGTGGCAACACCCGTCTGTTTCTGCATGGTACCGTCTGTTCGGGAGGTAAAGGCCCAATTACTAGTGTACACCTAATTCTACATTCTGTTTCTGTAGGAATTAATCTGACTGTTTCTGTTCGGGTGGTAAAGGCCCATTATTAGCATCCTGTTTCTGTCCGTTTCTGTTGGGGTGGTAAAGGCCCATTACTAGCATTCTCTTCTTTGGAAATTATTTTGTACCCGTTTCTGTTTCAGTTTAGACATTAGGGTGACACCTAATTCTGTTATACTAGTATTAGTGCAGAGAAGTAAGATATAAATAAGAAGCATGACTTAGTCCACATCATTCTGTTTCTGCTGTTTAACCTAAGTATATCTGCTGCTCATGTTACTGCCATCTCTTATCCAGTTTTTCTTTCATGTCATTATTATTATTATCTGTTCATATGCTGAAAGTCACTGAACTTGCCAGACTTTATGTCTGACCCTTGTTGTTTCACCTCTTTTCTTCCGTTTCCCCCCAGGTTTTGTAGAAGGGAGTACTCTAACTTGATCCAGATTTCTTCCGCTTGAAGTGCTTAAAGTATGGCTTGGCTTTGTATAGCTTCCGTTCTGTGGGGATTATGATTTTAAAGTTTTGTACTCTGATGGGTTATAAAGTATAATTTTTCAAGTACTATTTTTATATATGTCTTGTAATATTCTGTTCTGTTTACTAAAATGCTCCATCAAAGTTAAGGCATTCCCTTTGTGAGTGACCTTAACGGAGGTGGGGTGTTACACTTGGTATCAGAGCTGAAGGTTACCAGATTTGATAAAAAGTTTTGAAAACTATTTTCAAAAAAGGATTTAAAAAGGAAGTATTTTCAAAAGTAAAGCTTATTTTTGAAAAACATAACCCCATATCTATCTTTTGATCCTCTGTTTGAATCTTTGTTTCCTTCTTTCTCCGGGGCTCCCGACTTTCTGGGAGGTAACCTCATCGCGGCATGTTTCTGTAGGCTTGAAAAGACTACAACACCAGTCAAAGGGCAAATAAGCGCCCGACTTCCGTCTGTAGCCATAGTAGTCTCACCTACGGCTAATTTTCTTTCGAGCTTTGTAGGATTTTCGTGCGATGGAGGCCGCTTTCGAGGGACTTGTCAACGTGTTACACACGGATAGTAAAGATGAGAATGAGGGAGTTTGGCTAAGGAGCACAAGCCAAGGATGAGAAACTCATGGATATGGACTTGGTTCACAAAGTAGGCAAAAAGGAAACACAAAAGAAGGAAGAAAAGTCTGATGATAAAGGAGGAGAAATGTGCTTTACCTATGGAAGCTTGACTCATCTGAACAAGGATTGCCAAAAGAGGAAGGACACTCACTTCAACTGTGGTGAGATGGGACACTTCACTAGGGACTGCCCGAAGAAACGGGAGCAAGGACAGTGGACATGACCTACTTCGGGTAGGCAGGCGAATGCTCTCATAGTTGGTGGAATGGATATAAGTAGGAAAATTTCCGTAGAGAGTTTAGTTTCCTTATCTGATTATTGAGTTAGAACTCTTTCCGATTATGGCATTCTGATTCTGTAGTCGAGTCTCTGCACTTTAATACTAGTCTTGTTTCTGATCTGGTTATAGTCTCAAACCCCATAGGGGTTACGACTCATCTGTTGGTGATAGGTTGGGGTTTGAGAGATATCTGTGTTAGGCGTCAAGTAGGACGCATACATTCTGGGTTTTATCATGCTTAGTTTTCTATGAATCATTTGGTAATCTGATCTATACTAGTAGTCTGTAAATATCTGAATATCTCTGATAAGGTTAAGATTTTCATTTTTGACATTGTCTAAAGAGGGTAATCCTCTGAGTGTCAATCTGATATTGATCTCGGTCTTTGGGGTTGATACTTAGGGGAATTATTCTCTTAACCAATGTCTAATGGGAACCAAGTTTTTGTTTTATCTGTACTCGCTTCCATCATTCGATTGTATCCTATCGATCGAATCTTCGAACTTTAGGTAGAAACTAATGGGTGTAAACATGTGCTTGAGACATGTTATGTTTGATGGTTGCAAGTGGATGCAAGTGGTTGCTAGTGGTTGCTCGTGGATGCACATACACACACTAGGCACTAGATCGGCTCGAAAACACTCTCATACTGCATATGGATGTGTGAGCATTTTCAATTTTTGTGGATGCAAAGTGATTGACTCACCACATGGATGTTGCATATGATTGAATGGTTGTGCACTCATATAGAAATAATATGTATCGATTAGGAAAATTGCATACATGTTGGACTCATGGCACTGGCATAATTCGCATTAAGGAGGTCAACTGAATCAGTGGACCGCCTGATCTTTGCATTAGATAAGGAACATATACACACACTTTTGCATATGTTCATACAACATTAGAAGTTTCTAAGGACAATGGACGCCGGTAATTGATGATTGAGTGGATGGATGTCGGATGGTAGGACACATTCTTCTTAACTTGAAGATTTCGGGGACGAAATCCTTTAAGGAGGGGAGAATGTAACACCCCGTATTTTCTGTGAATGTATAAGTAACAAATCAGAGGATAATTAATTTTTAAATAAGAATCGAGAGAAATGGGTTGCGCCATTGCGTTCGTCTCGGAATTCTGCTTGGAAACAAGTCCGAGTTTGCAAGAATCGGAGTCCGTATAAGGGAGATATGACCCTCCGAAGTTTCAGGAATTTTCAGAATCGAAAACAGCTCGAAATTCGAATTCAAAATTCGAATTCAAACCCAGAAGCGGGCTGGGCGGGAAATTTCCCGCCCAAGACCCAGGTAGACTAGGGAGTCGACCGGGTAGTCGACCCCCCCGACCAGGTCGACTTGGGAGTCGACTGGGTAGTCGACCCCCCCCCCTCACCAGGTCGACTGGGTAGTCGAACTAGGGCTCGACCTGCTCCCAAAATCCAGTTTTTGAACCTGGTTCGTTCTGATGTATTTGGTCACATTTTTCGCCTAGGTTCGTGCGCCTAACCATATATAAACAGCCCTCTAGCCTCATTCTCTCTACACCAATCGTATTCTGCTTCTACTCTGCCTCTGTTCTAAATAAAAATAAAAATGGCGTCGCTACTCTGCTGGAATCAAAACTAGAAGCTAATCAACATCAACCTAAGCAACTCAATTCAAGCTTGAAACTTCAACAACGGTTAAAGAAGATCAACTAACGTCGCTACAACTATCTTTCTTTTAGAATCCAATCAAGGAAAGTACAGTTATTTTCCGATATAAACGTTAATTCTGATTGTGACATGAATTGTAAATCTGAATCTGAGCTAATGTCTGTTTTGTTCTGTTTAGATCTATCTTATTCTGTATTCTCTTTCCTCTTTCTGTTTTTATAGCCAGGCTACCACGAGCCTGAGCCAATCTCATAAGAGATTAACATACGCTTAAATGTTTGGGACAGTAAAATGAATGATGCATAAATTGGGCATGACCAATAGGTGACTGATTTGAAGAAAGAACATGGACTGTAGCTAGAACGTAAATCTGAGACATATGACTGGACATGTTATATTTATAACATAAAGGGGTATTGAACATATGATTTGAGGACATGACATAGAAAGGTATATAATTGGACATAAATATAAACTGCATTGAACATATGACTTGAGATAAAGAGAAAATGGTTTAGGTATAAAGATTTACATTAAAGTAGGATATCTATCAAATGTGAATAATACCTAAGTAGGAGATTTTTGTCGATGGTTATATTTGGTATAATTTATATGTGAATCTTTTGTACTAGGCAAGTTGAACTAGATTGGGACATGTAAATTATGACCATAATCTGTGACATGTAAATTTAATGCAAACATGGGGTATATGATCATATTGTGAACCATGACTACTATTTATGCATGTGAACTTAGGCAAGATTTAAAATTAGGCAAGACATGTTTGTGAAACTTTAAGGAATGATTAAATCTGTTATATTTGCCTAATTTGCTAGTTTTGTTACATTGCCTAATTTGCTAGTTCTGTTATATTGCTTAATCTGCTAGTTCTGCTCTACTGCCTAGTCTGCTAGATTTGTTCATCTACCAAATCTGTCATCTGCTAAGTCTGCTGAAAATGCCAAATCCGCTAAACTAAATCTGTTGAGATGCCTAATCAGTTGTCTGCTAAATCTGCTAGTTTGCTTAATTTGCTAAATCCATTTGGTCGCCTAATCTACAAAATCTGTTATCTACTATATCTGTTGAGTTGATACAATTAGTCTGTTATTGGCATAATCTGAATTGGCTATAGTTATAAATAATTGACATGTATATTAGGCGTGGGCATAAATGGTAAATTATTAATTAATTGGCCGCAAAGGTAAACATGGCTAACTCGAAGTTAGAATGAGTTTGCGGCGTAATTCTGCCCGGAACCGCCCGGCATATTCCAGTGGCCGCAAACAATGGGTTCTAATGTGAGAATTTAGTCATAACGTGCTTGAAACCCGAGGTTAGACTCAGTTTGCGACAGAAACCTGCCCGGAACCAACCGGCCTAACCAGTACCCACAAACTGTCAGTCTAATGTGAGAGGTCTGGGCATTAATATTTAATTAATGAAAATCTAAGATAAATATGATGTCTAAAATGTGTTGGGTAGGTAAGGTTAAACCAATTGGACCAATGAATCTGATAAACCCGTTTCGTGAATCTGTAGGCCCATTACAAAGTTAGACAAATCTGTAAGTCTGTTAATCTGTAACCGGTTAATCGGTAGGTCTGTTAAATCCGTATATCTGATCCGTTAGTCTGAAAACTTATCTGATCTGTGAACTAGTTGATCTGAATTCTGTATGTCTGAAACTTGTAAACAAGTTAATCTGAAATCTATTAGTTTGGGGACACAAGGTTAGGAGGGGAATTACTTGTGGCATCTGTTGTTTGGGACCCATATTAGTCAGTAACCCTTTCTGGTATCAAAATTTTGACCCAACAGTAGGTACGGTCCGGGCACGCTTACTGAACTAATTATAAGTGGTTCATTCTGATAATGGCGAGGGGTGTTGATGGTGCGTTCCAACTGGGTCATGTGCGTGCATGGATCCGGGCCTGCCTCTGTGGATGTAAGACGCCGTGACATCTGTAAATAGGTCTGTGCCCATTGGTTGTCACTGTAGGGAATGATACACCCTACTGTGGGGCCGACACAGGGTATTTATGTATTAGGGAGCCGATCGCTTGGGGTAGGGTTTTAGGGTACACGAAGTTCTGTCAGTTTCTGTTGGTACCGTCTGTTTCTGTTGGGTGGCAACACCCGTCTGTTTCTGCGTGGTACTGTCTGTTCAGGAGGTAAAGGCCCAATTACTAGTGTACACCTAATTCTACATTCTGTTTCCGTAGGGATTAATCTGACTGTTTCTGTTCGGGTGGTAAAGGCCCATTATTAATGTTCTGTTTCTGTCTGTTTATGTTCGGGTGGTAAAGGCCCATTATTAGCATCTTGTTTCTGTCCGTTTCTGTTGGGGTGATAAAGGCCCATTACTAGCATTCTCTTCTGTGGAAATTATTCTGTACCCGTTTCTATTTCAGTTTAGATATTAGGGTGACACCTAATTCTATTATACTAGTATTAGTGCAGAGAAGTAAGATATAAATAAGAAGCATGGGTTAGTCCACATCATTCTGTTTCTGCTGTTTAACCTAAGTATATATGCTGCTCATGTTACTGCCATCTCTTATCCAGTTTTGCTTTCATGACATTATTATTATTATCTGTTCATATGCTGAAAGTCACTGGACTTGCCAGAATTTATGTCTGACCCTTGTTGTTTCGCCTCTTTTCTTCCGTTTCCCCCCCAGGTTTTGTAGAAGGGAGTACTCTAACTTGATCCAGATTCTTCTGCTTGAAGTGCTTAAAGTATGGCTTGGCACTGTATAGCTTCCGTTATGTGGGGATTATGATTTTAAAGTTTTGTACTCTGATGGGTTATAAAGTATAAATTTTCAAGTACTATTTTTATATCTGTCTTGTAATATTCTGTTCTGTTTACTAAAATGCTCCGTCAATGTTAAGGCATTTCCTTTGTGAGTGACCTTAACGGAGGTGGGGTGTTACAGATAACGTGATCCCAATCCCTATAATTGCAGTTGTCTTTAGGTGTACATCTATTATTTATTACCTAGATCTAATCTAGGTTTTTCTTATCGAGCGCTTCCTAGATTCAACTAGGGTTTATGCGACTTATCTAATACTTCTTGGATTCAGGATTTATGCCACCTAGGTCCAACTAGGGATTATGATACCTGTCGAACGATGCCCCTAGTCTAGGACGCACTACCTAGAGTGGTATATGTTCCCAGACTTTCCCCTCGTATGTGTCGCGAATCGTTTATCGCTGTCTAGATGCACATGTCCTGAATTGTGCGACCCGAGTCCCGTGGCACGGCTATTCTAGAAACACGGAACTCGGTCGGGAGCTTTCAGATATCTGCCGATGCAGATGCTAAGGTCTGTTTTTCCAGTGGCTATGGTCCCACCTGACCCCTCCCTCAACTAATGAAAGGCAATCCAAGAAAATCAAGCACGAGAACTATACTCCTGCCACATATGCCCCCACTTTCCTATTGGCCAGCCTCACCCATAACTAGATAGCAAGTATATGGTCTGTTGGGAGTTCTCTGACTTTCTGTATGCGTATCTCGACTGACTCAAGTTGGTAGGTAGACGATGAGTTGCTATCTTAAGGCTACTGGTCTCGCAGAATCACGCTGGTCCACCCTAGTCTTTAGGTTGTCTTAAATTGCAACCAAGGCATACCCTTGGTTCTTCTGACGCAGACATTAACCTCTGTGAGCCCAGGCAGATCATCTGCAGCCTCACAAAGGGATACCAAGAGTACCCTCACGTCCCCTCGAAGACGCGGGCTTCATTCCCCAGTTCGTTGGAGCCTTCTTTAAGATCAGACGGACGTTCGCTCCTTCTCGTGTCGTACAAAGGGTACTACTTAGTTCCTTTAACTAAGGTTTACTACTTAGTCCCCGAACCGTTGTTTTCTTAACTAAGGTTTACAACTTAGTCCTTTTAACTAAGGTTTACTACTTAGTCTCTTTCTCGTCAAGTTGGATTGGTTAAGTGTCATTAGCCAATTCAAGATATCTTAACCCATTCATTTGTCATGATAAACTGATTAAGTGTTATTAGTAGTTCATGTTGACTTAACCCTACCACAAATCAAGTTATATTGGTTAAGTATTTCTTATTACTTAACCCCACCCCTTCACCTTGTATTGGTTAAGTGTTCCCTTTTACTTAACCCTGCCCCTTATGTTTAACTAACATGCCAAAGCGGTTAAGTGTTCTCTTAGTTAACTTAACCCTAACATCTGTTTAATTCACATGTTCTAATGGTTAAGTATTGTCCCTTCATGTTTCAACTTAACCCTGTTCAATTTATCACACTATGATGGTTAAGTGTTCTAAGTTTACTTAACCCTACCCTCTAGTCCAGCTAACATATTAAATTGGCTAAGTGTATTTACTTAACCTTACCCACTTATCTAATTACGTGTTATAATGGTTAAATATTCTAAATTTACTTAACCTCACCCATGTATCCAATTATCAGGTTATAACGGTTAAGTGTCCTGAATTTACTTAACCTCACCCTCTAGTCTAGTTAATATGTTAAATTGGTTAAGTGTATTAACTTTACTTAACCTCACCTTCTAGTCTAGTTAACATGTTAAATTGGCTATGTTTTCTTAGTTACTTAACGCCTACAAGTCTTGTCATGTTAACATGTTAAGTTGGTTAAGTGTTCTAGTTAACTTAACCCTACCAATCCTAACATAGCTTTAATTGTCTTATTAAAGCACCAACCACTCACATTAGGCAAGTATTGTTGTGGCTGCCTGTATGCCGGTCGGTTCCGGGCAGTCTTACGCCACAACTCAGTCTAACCTCGGGTCTTTATTGGGCTCAATTCCTTAACCTCTCACATTGGATAGGTATTGTTGTGATTACTGGACAACCGGGCGGGTACAGGCAGGTTTACATCACAACTCAATCCAACCTCGGGTTAAGCATATTCGTATTGTCTAAATTTACATTTTATTTATGTAAATTATCCAGAATTCATGTCATTGCCCAAATTTATTTCTAATCAAGTTCATTAATTTAGGTATATAATTTATACCGTTTCATGCTATAAATCACCTATGTGATTTTTAACCAATTTACGTCAAGTTTCCTACAATTACCAATTTTACCCAATGTTACCCCGTCTAAAAATTAGGCTAACGATCTTAGCCTAATTTTCCGTCCGCATGATTTTGACATATAATATTAGGCTAAAAACTTAGCCTAATTTAGCGTACACAAAATTGGCATAAAAATAATTCATTAACATAAACATGTCATAGGTGTAAACTTGTCATTCTCGACATAGTCAATATGAACATCATAGGTGTGAACTTGCAATATAATCGACATGAATATCATAACATTGCATAACATGCCACAAACTTGCATATAAATATTGGGCCTAGTTAAATAGGTGTCACATGAATCATATAGTTTTAGCCTAACATAAAGGTATAACATAGTATAGCCTATTTGTAATGACCCGCATTGGCAGAGGTATTATAATTAATTATTTAATTATATAAATAGTGATATAGTGAATTAAATGGTCGATGAATTAGAAAATGGTGAATATTTATTTAAAATAATAATTAAAATAATGTATTTAATTCTAAAATAATCAGAATTGGCGGAAATGGCGATATGGTGTGAACTGGATCATCTGTGATATTTAATTCAGCTTGGAATTGAATTTGAATAACGAATATATTATATAAACGACAATTTGAACATAGAATTATAATATAATTGAAATCGAGCTTGAAATGGCGTTGTAGTTCGTAAATTGGCGATTCGAACTTCAACTGCATATACAGGGTCTGTTTTAAATCGGATTTCTGTGAAACAAGAAACGTTACGAGCTAGTGAAGTATATCTTTCTAGTGGAAGAGAAAAATCGGGATTTCGTCGTGTAGATTTTGATTCACGTCCAAATCAAATTTCAGAAAAGTCGTTGTAGAATTCCTTTATAATTTATAAAGGAACTATTTATATTTTTAAAAGGGATTTCAATATAAATCGAATATCGGGTTGACCCAGAAGTGAATATCAAGTTAGAAATTCATATAGGAATATTCTAGAGCTGTATGGTATTCCACTGTGAATATTGACGATAATATTTATTTATAAATATTAAATTTAATTATATTTAAATATATTTATATATTTAAATAGGTCATCCAGAGCTTTAAAAATAGCCAGTTTTGCAAACGAAGTCGGAATTCGACGAAACTAGTTTCGTTGGGACCGTAATGTCGAACTGTAGCTGCATGCAAATTTTCGTGATTTTTGGGTATCGTATGTGATCTTAAGGAATTAATTACGGTAGGAACACCTAGCAATAAAATAGAAATATAATATTAAATGGAATATTCCATCCCCGAAGGCTATAAATAACCGTTCATTTGCTCATAATCCTAAAACATTTTCTTTGAAAGTCAACTTCTGGTTTTGGCTGCCACCGATACTTCAGAAAAATGGAAAACGTGAAATCACCTCCTCTCAAAAATCAAAAGAAATCCCACAAAAATTCAAAAATCATGAAACTGTGATTTGTGGGTTTGCAAAGAGGAGAGCTCCATCCCTACATGGTTTTTACAACGTTCGATTTCATCCTTTGTGACACGGGAGCAGCTAGGGCTGACCGCCGTTCATCCTTCAAGGGACTAGAGGAGTTGTGGAGTTGACAGCTGCGATGACCATGGCAAGCTGCAGCTTGCGTATGAGTTCGAGGGGGTTTGGTAATGTTTTATTTCACAGGTCATTGTGCCTGAAGGAAGCAGAACGTGGCTGAACTCGAGAATCCGACGGGAATGGTAGAGGAGAGGGCGAAGTCGAAGTACTGGAGATGTTGGGTTCGAATGCGGTGATAAGAAGGAGCTCCATACTTGCGAGTTCAACGCTTGGATGTCGGGGAAGGCCTACTCGACGTGGACAGTAGAGTTTGGGAAGGGGTGAAAATAGTTGGAGACCGGTTATTTCTCCTCTTATTTTGTTGTAGCAGGGGAAAACGACGAACTGCTTGTGTGATTTGTGATGAGTGATTTGGGAGTTGTTCTGACTGAAGGTGGAGTAACGGCTTGGCAATGGAGATGAAGGAAGGCGTGGCTATGAGGAGTACACGGGCTGATTTTTCTGGAGTTGAATAATATCGGGGAAGATGGTACCAAATGTGTTGGTTTGGGCTTAAGGGGAAATGGGCCGGTGGATGATGGGGTGAGGCCCGATTTAAATTGTTGAGGGTTTAAATTTAATTTAAATGTTTATTAACTTCGAAATGTCGTAACTATTT
The DNA here is from genome assembly GCA_030737875.1 of Allium sativum. Taxonomy (NCBI): domain Eukaryota; kingdom Viridiplantae; phylum Streptophyta; class Magnoliopsida; order Asparagales; family Amaryllidaceae; genus Allium; species Allium sativum. Next base: position 38,763 of record JASFAX010003045.1, read on the forward strand.
TGTACGAGGTCGGATTTATGAACCGTCTGTTGCGTTGGGATCGTATGGACGACGACTACACCATGGAACTGACTGGGAGTGGATTCGAGCTCGTTACAATTTATAGCAAAATAAATTGTCCGTCTGAATCAAGCGATGGTTATCATTATTAACGATGATCGTCCAATGTGAGTAAATCTTACTAACTCTTAACAGTTTCTAATTTCATGTTGTATTTTTAGAACTGTTAAATATTGGTTGATTGACTGTGTGTTGATTGTTTGATTGAACTACTAGTCAGTTAGTTGAATTTCTATATTGATTCTGTTTAACAGAATATATCATATGGAACTGAAAGTGATGTTGATTTTATTGTGTAACATCTATGGATGCAGGGAAACAGGTGGGAGGAATCCGACTGGATTCCTCAACATTTATTTTACTATTTTTCATATATTGTGATATATGATGTGATATATAATCTGTTGTCAATTATATGTGTTTGGACGATATTGATCATCGTAATTTGATATGTTGGATACCATAACATACCGAAATGTTGATAAAGGGGAATTTGTCAAAGTGATATTTGAAAATAAGAAATATTTACAAATGGAATATTTATAAATAAGAAATATTTATAAATTGGAATATTTATAAATAGGAGATATTTAGAAAAAGGGAAAACGTTATAAAAAGGAAACTGATATAAGAAGGAAATCATTTTAAAGTGGAGAACCGTTACTAAAAGTAAATCTTTAAAAATGAATAAATGTTGTTAAAAGGGAAATCTTTATAAAGCGAATAAAGGAGTTAAATCGAATATGGTATTCGAAAGTTAGTAAATTGAATTAGTTGTTCGAAAGGGGTTAGTCAAGTCGAGTTAGTTGAATAGAGTTAATCGAATATTTGTTATTCGAATATGAGTTAACCAGTTAGAGTTAATCAATTAGAGTTAACCAGTTAGAGTTAAACCAGTTACAGTTAATCAGTTAGAGTAAATCGAACTAGAGTTATTCAAATGGAGTTATCGAACATTAGTGATTCGAATAAAGTAAAAGGAGTATCGAATATAGTTTATTCGAATAGAATTAAATGGGTAAATCGAATATGGTTTATTCGAGTAGAGTTAAAGGGGTTATCGAATATAGTTTATTCGAAAGGAGTTAATCGATGGAATTAAATCGAATTGGTGTAAATAAATTAGTTGTCATTATATTATTCGAGTTAGGAAATAAAAGTCATATTAAAGATAATGTATTTCAGATGCAGGAGATTATAACACCATTGTTATAATCACGTAAAGTTACAAAAGAAGGGGGTTCATAAATAGAATCCGAGGGTTCGTAGGAAGTTTGTTAAAGAATTAAAAGGTGAACTTTGTCTATTTCAAGGTTAGAAACGTTGTTCAGTTAAGGTCTGACAGGTAGTATTACCCCAACTTGATTGACCTCATTTTTAACTAAGGAATGGTTAAGTTTCGATAGTGAAGGTGGGTTAAAGGAATTTAGTTAATAAGCGTAATGGTTTGAGTTGGCATCGCGATGGTTTGTTTAAAATCTGTCTAAGTCCAATGAAGGAGTTTTGGAAATGTTTTTTTCAAATAGGAACCAGAAATGTTTTCTGATATAGAAAACAAGAAATGGAAATGTTTTCCAATGGTAATAACATATATTTTCTAAATTTTGAAAATAAGAAATGTTTAATATAGGGAAACAGGAGATGAAAAATGAACTAAGGAGATAAATGTTAAATGATGTTTGATCGATATAAATTTCCATTTGTAAATAATATCGTTGTTTGCACACGTGTTTTCTTTGATAGTTAAATCACAGATTATCGAAGTTTTGACCATTTAACGTTGTTAATATGGAGAGACCGGTTGGATTATTATCCAAAGAACCACTCTGTATTGGCATAAGCGTTGCGAATCACATATGCCAAAGATAATTGAAGACAGAGTAAAGTGCAAGGGCTATTGTGTAAGTCTTAGATAACAGTGCCTAAGATGGATGTACTGAATAGTGCCTTCGGTTCATCCTGTTCCTGGATGACTTGTATGGATGAATGTCTGACAGAGTATTTCCAGAAAGGTCATGTACATTGATTTCTTCAACCGTACCTAGAGTGGAAGCGTAGAAGGAAACTTCTTTTCCCTGACACGTAATGTATGGTCGTGGACGTCAATCGGTGATTTGATGGATTTGAAGATGTGACATTCGAAGTGAATCTGGTGTGATGATAAAGCGTAGCTTCTAGCCTCACATCCGGTAAATGACAAAAATCGGGCAGGCAGCATGGCTAAGTCGGTCGCTCCGAAGTAGGGTGTATAATCACCTTATCTAGAGTTTCATTTATTTCTAAAAATCTATTGTTGATGCTGTCCCATTCAGGAAATGGTTGCTGATCCCAACCATTGGTGATATACATTCGATACACTCAAGCGAAATGAGTGGTCGGTCATGTGTGGCCGGGTTGCAAGATGTTCTTGTTGAACCCAGTGTATTCCTCTCTAGAGGTACACTAGCGAAAGGTGGTTCCATACCTTGTCATAGTTGGAAATCCATTACCCAATACGTGCTTGTGGTTTTGATTGTATACTATATATGTAGAACGTGAGATGAAAGCTCTTCTACTAGATGATTATTATATTGTGGTTGATAGACATTATTATAATATCAAAAGATTTTTGATATAAAGATATTTTGGATTCTCATAAGGGAAAAACCCGTTCCATTATATGGCGTGGTCTTATGAGATATCGTTTACCTATTCAAGCTGTTTTAAACTGTTTTACTCATACCAGTCCCATGACTGACCCGGAGTTTTATTTTGTTGTTTTCCCTAAACTCTTGGGTGCCTAAATTTGTACGGGCAGTCAAGTAGTCGGGATTTTTCAGATGCAATTGAAGAGCTGGAGCAGGAGGCTTCATGATTATAACTATAGTTATTTCCGCTGTGTTGTAAGTGCTATACTTTGATAATGATATGTATATTCAAGTACAGATCTGTATTTCAAAGTTATGTTATGAAATATATTTATTCGTTCCGCTGTGAGATTCGTGTTACTCTGATATTGTGTTCTTCTTCTTCTTCTATTCTATCTTTCTATCTTATCTATTCTCACCCTCTAATTTCTTTCATTAATGACCGATATTTTCGATCCTTGGATGTTCAATATGTGTTGTATATCGGATAACCAAGATCGCCAAATTTCCGGGTCATTACAGTTGGTATCAGAGCTTAAGTTAAGTGAATTACCTTGGTTCTGTGCCGTGACTCGGTAGAGATAGGGTTAGTAATACCCTAGATTGAGTTTGAGTGTATGTATACGAGTGAACATATTTGTTATTCAATATAAAAAAAATTGTTTTATATTGTGGAGATTTGTTGGTTGAGTCATTTATGAGTTCTGGTCGATCAGTTTGATCCACTGTATCGGTAGGGATTTTGTAAACACTCGAATACGATGAACCGTCATGGTATGTTTTGAAAGGAGGGTAAATAAATTTTTTTACCCAAATTATATTTTGATATAAGGGACTTATATTGGAATAATTATATTATAGTGGATATATTGGTTGTTATTATAATCGAGTAAGATTATAAATTAAATGGTTATGTAAATAACCAATCAGAATTCATATAAGTGAAATACGTGAAATCAGATGAGTTAAATCTAAAATTTAAACCAGAAATTGAATTAAATTTTGGAAAAAATTGGATAAGTGTTTGTAAATGGATTTGGATTAAAAATAAGGTAAATTTAAGATCCTAGGAGATTTTAAATTGTTTTACAAGCAGTGAATTATATTTTGAAATGAATTTCAAACTGGAAATGTTTAGAAATAGTTTTATAGTATTGAACTCAATTAGATCATTGGAAAATAGATTCTGATGATGACAGCTGGATCACCGGTATTCATTTTCGAGTTGTAAGTGACGAATCACTACCAGAGATACTGTTTGTTTTTGGAAAGACAAGTTGTGTTGAATTTCAAAATGGGATTTATAATATAGAGTTTGAATATAGAAATTCAAATGGGATTTATAATATAGAATTTAAATAGAATTTGATATATAGAATTTGAATAATAGAATTGATATAAAATTTGAATAGAAATTGAATAGAATTAACTAAGTCAAAGAGGAATTAGTTAATCGAGTTTTGAATTTGAAGTTGAACTTTGAAAGGTGAATTGGATTTGTAAATGGATATTCGAAATCGAATATAGAACTTAAATTTGAAATTTGGATTCAAATTAGTTAATAAGCAAGTTAAAATATATTTGAACATGTCATGTTCAAATATAAAAGTGAAATAGACTAAAGAGTTAATTAACAAATTAATTAACAAATTGTGTTAAAACGATCAGGTATAGTTAAAATAAATTGGGCAGGTATAAATATACATGAGATAGGTATGGATAAAGTTAATGAAGGAATATAAATAGAATGCTCGACGAAAAGGTATGTATTTAATTCACATATGAGATTTTATACACCGTATCGGCAAGCCGCTTAGCTTTTTCTTTTTCTTTTGGATTGGTGAGGGCCATGGGAGGCTATTTGAAATATCCCGATGCTCCAGGTACAAAGGAGGTTATGGCGAATTTTTCTGGGAATTTAAGGAGTTAGAATATTTTTAAGATAATTTGATAGTTAGAAATCAACGTATCGATATATATATATATATATATATATATATATATATTTATATATATATATATATATTTATATATATATATATAGAAGTCGATAAGGAAACAAACTTAGAAATAGAATAGTATAATCAAAAAGGAAGACTAAGAATAAAATCTAGTAAGAATAGAAAGAGGAAGCGTATACGTGTTTAAAAGTGAATAAGTAGTTGTATGGTATTGATTATTCGAGTAAGTAGTCATATCTGTTTTGACGTTATAAATGTTATTCAGTCAAGGTCTAAGAGGTAGTTATACCCCAACTTGATTGATTTCATTATTAACAAATAAATAGTAAGATTTCAGGCTCGAAGATCAATGTTGAATAAGAGTTAGTTGAATATAGTATTTGG
>JASFAX010003046.1:12500-15000 GCA_030737875.1 Allium sativum
GCGCCGAGGCGCTACAACGCGATCGGTTGACCAGCTTTCTGGTAAAGAAGGTGTTCGAGTTAATGGTGTTCACGTGTGCGCATCGGGCTTGGCACGTCTTGGATTTGGCAAATTACCAGATTTACCGAAGTACAAGATTTGGCAAAGTACCAGGTTTGGCACTCAAAAAAGGCTTGAAAACACGGTGAAACATTGGATTTTCACGTGTGCTCATCGGGCTTGGCACGACTTGGATTTGGCGAATTACCAGATTTAGCACTTGACAAAGTACCAGGTTTGACAAAGTACAAGGCTGAAAAACACGGTGAAACATTGGATTTCGACGTGTGCGCATCGGGCTTGGCACGCCTTGGATTTGTCAAAGTACCAGATTTGGCACTCAAAAAATAGTGAAAAACACGGTGAAACAATGGATTTTCACGTGTGCGCATCGGGCTCGGCACGGCTTGGTTTTGGCAAAGTACCAGGTTTGGCAAAGTACCAGATTCGGCACTTTGCAAAGTACCAGATTTGGCACTCAAAAAAGGCTTAAAAACATGGTGAAACATTGAATTTTTACGTGTGCTCATCGGGCTTGGCACGCCTTGGATTTGGCAAAGTACCAGATTTGGCACTTGGCAAAGTACCAGGCTTGCCAAAGTACCAGGCTGAAAAACACGGTGAAACATCGAATTTTCGCGTGTGCTAATCGGGCTCGGCACGCCTTGGATTTGGCAAAGTACCAAATTTGCCAAAGTACCAGATTTGGCACTCAAAAAATAGTGAAAAACACGGTGAAACATTGGATTTTCACGTGTGCGCATCGGGCTCGGCACGGCTTGGTTTTGGCAAAGTACCAGGTTTGGCAAAGTACCAGATTCGACACTTTGCAAAGTACCAGATTTGGCACTCAAAAAAGGCTTAAAAACATGGTGAAACATTGAATTTTTACGTGTGCTCATCGGGCTTGGCACGCCTTGGATTTGGCAAAGTACCAGATTTGGCACTTGGCAAAGTACCAGGTTTGCCAAAGTACCAGGCTGAAAAACACGGTGAAACATCGAATTTTCGCGTGTGCTAATCGGGCTCGGCACGCCTTGGATTTGGCAAAGTACCAAATTTGCCAAAGTACCAGATTTTGGCACTCAAAAAAGACTGAAAAACATGGTAAAACATTGGATTTTCACGTGTGCGCATCGGGCTCGGCACGGCTTGGTTTTGGCAAAGTACCAGGTTTGGCAAAGTACCAGATTTGGCACTTTGCAAAGTACCAGATTTGGCACTCAAAAAGGGCTTAAAAACACGGTGAAACATTGAATTTTCACGTGTGCTAATCGGGCTCCGCACGCCTTGGATTTGGCAAAGTACCAGATTTGGCACTTGGCAAAGTACCAGGTTTGCCAAAGTACCAGGCTGAAAAACACGGTGAAACATTGAATTTTCACGTGTGCTAATCGGGCTCCGCACGATTTGGCACTTGGCAAAGTACCAGATTTGGCACTTGGCAAAGTACCAGGTTTGCCAAAGTACCAGGCTGAAAAACACGGTGAAACATTGAATTTTCACGTGTGCGCATCGGGCTTGGCACGCCTTGGATTTGGCAAAGTACCAGATTTGCCAAAGTACCAGATTTGCCAAAGTACCAGATTTTGGCACTCAAAAAGGGCTTAAAAACACGGTGAAACATTGATTTTTCACGTGTGCTAATCGGGCTCCGCACGCCTTGGATTTGGCAAAGTACCAGATTTGGCACTTGGCAAAGTACCAGGTTTGCCAAAGTAGCAAGCTGAAAAACACGGTGAAACATTGAATTTTCACGTGTGCTAATCGGGCTTGGCACGCCTTGGATTTGGCAAAGTACCAGATTTGCCATTTGGCAAAGTACCAGGTTTGCCAAAGTACCAGGCTAAAAAACACGGTGAAACATCGAATTTTCGCGTGTGCTAATCGGGCTCCGCACGCCTTGGATTTGGCAAAGTACCACATTTGCCAAAGTACCAGATTTGGCACTCAAAAAATGGTGAAAAACACGGTGAAACGTTAGATTTTCACGTGTGCGCATCGGGCTTGGCACAGCTTGGATTTGGCAAAGTACCAGATTTGGCACTTGGCAAAGTACCAGGTTTGCCAAAGTACCAGGCTGAAAAACACGGTGAAACATTGAATTTTCACGTGTGCGCATCGGGCTTGGCACGCCTTGGATTTGGCAAAGTACCAGATTTGCCAAAGTACCAGATTTGGCACTTGGCAAAGTGCCAGATTCGGAAAACACATGCGGATCACTCAAAAACCCAGTGACTACATGGTAAAACCACAAAAAAAAATGTGGTCGGATTTACCTACGTAGCAGAGACACTTTGGACTACCGGGGTCATATTAGGCTAAATTCCATATATTCCTATATTGGGGGGGGAGGGTGAGGAGGAGGAGGAAGGGGGGAAGGATCGACCAAAATGGATCAGGCAAAACGCAAGCTGAAACATTGGTCGATCAACAAATTTTTTTTGTGTGGATTTTTCGG
>JASFAX010003046.1:35000-37500 GCA_030737875.1 Allium sativum
AACATCGAATTTTCGCGTGTGCTAATCGGGCTCGGCACGCCTTGGATTTGGCAAAGTACCAAATTTGCCAAAGTACCAGATTTGGCACTCAAAAAATAGTGAAAAACACGGTGAAACATTGGATTTTCACGTGTGCGCATCGGGCTCGGCACGGCTTGGTTTTGGCAAAGTACCAGGTTTGGCAAAGTACCAGATTCGACACTTTGCAAAGTACCTGATTTGGCACTCAAAAAAGGCTTAAAAACATGGTGAAACATTGAATTTTTACGTGTGCTCATCGGGCTTGGCACGCCTTGGATTTGGCAAAGTACCAGATTTGGCACTTGGCAAAGTACCAGGTTTGCCAAAGTACCAGGCTGAAAACACGGTGAAACATCGAATTTTCGCGTGTGCTAATCGGGCTCGGCACGCCTTGGATTTGGCAAAGTACCAAAATTTGCCAAAGTACCAGATTTTGGCACTCAAAAAAGACTGAAAAACATGGTAAAACATTGGATTTTCACGTGTGCGCATCGGGCTCGGCACGCTTGGTTTTTGGCAAAGTACCAGGTTTGGCAAAGTACCAGATTTGGCACTTTGCAAAGTACCAGATTTGGCACTCAAAAGGGCTTAAAAACACGGTGAAACATTGAATTTTCACGTGTGCTAATCGGGCTCCGCACGCCTTGGATTTGGCAAAGTACCAGATTTGGCACTTGGCAAAGTACCAGGTTTGCCAAAGTACCAGGCTGAAAAACACGGTGAAACATTGAATTTTCACGTGTGCTAATCGGGCTCCGCACGATTTGGCACTTGGCAAGTACCAGATTTGGCACTTGGCAAAGTACCAGGTTTGCCAAAGTACCAGGCTGAAAAACACGGTGAAACATTGAATTTTCACGTGTGCGCATCGGGCTTGGCACGCCTTGGATTTGGCAAAGTACCAGATTTGCCAAAGTACCAGATTTGCCAAAGTACCAGATTTTGGCACTCAAAAAGGGCTTAAAAACACGGTGAAACATTGATTTTTCACGTGTGCTAATCGGGCTCCGCACGCCTTGGATTTGGCAAAGTACCAGATTTGGCACTTGGCAAAGTACCAGGTTTGCCAAAGTAGCAAGCTGAAAAACACGGTGAAACATTGAATTTTCACGTGTGCTAATCGGGCTTGGCACGCCTTGGATTTGGCAAAGTACCAGATTTGCCATTTGGCAAAGTACCAGGTTTGCCAAAGTACCAGGCTAAAAAACACGGTGAAACATCGAATTTTCGCGTGTGCTAATCGGGCTCCGCACGCCTTGGATTTGGCAAAGTACCACATTTGCCAAAGTACCAGATTTGGCACTCAAAAAATGGTGAAAAACACGGTGAAACGTTAGATTTTCACGTGTGCGCATCGGGCTTGGCACAGCTTGGATTTGGCAAAGTACCAGATTTGGCACTTGGCAAAGTACCAGGTTTGCCAAAGTACCAGGCTGAAAAAACACGGTGAAACATTGAATTTTCACGTGTGCGCATCGGGCTTGGCACGCCTTGATTTGGCAAAGTACCAGATTTGCCAAAGTACCAGATTTGGCACTTGGCAAAGTGCCAGATTCGGAAAACACATGCGGATCACTCAAAAACCCAGTGACTACATGGTAAAACCACAAAAAAAAATGTGGTCGGATTTACCTACGTAGCAGAGACACTTTGGACTACCGGGGTCATATTAGGCTAAATTCCATATATTCCTATATTGGGGGGGGAGGGTGAGGAGGAGGAGGAAGGGGAAGGATCGACCAAAATGGATCAGGCAAAACGCAAGCTGAAACATTGGTCGATCAACAAATTTTTTTTGTGTGGATTTTTCGGAGAAATTTTTTTTTTTTTTTAAATATTTAAAAATATTAATTTTTAAATATTTAAAAAAAAAAAAATTTAAAAAAAAAAATTTTTGAAAATGTTTTCGATGGAAGTGCCCTCCCCAAATTTTTTAAAAATATTTTAAAATTATTTTTGTTGCGATCTCGGAAAAGTTTGGTTTTGGTTGGATTTCACCTGTTTTTTCCGAAAACTGGCCAAATCTAGCTAGAACCATGCTGAAATGTGGGCAATTACAGGAAAGCTTGGTTTTGGCTGGATTTTTCCGGTTTTTTCGAAAATAGGACGTATCAAGCGGAAACCCTGGTGAAACGTGGCCGCTCATGGGAAAGTTCGGTTCTGGCAAGATTTCCCAGTTTTTTCGAAAACTGGACGTATCAAGCAGAAACATGGCGATTACGGAATCTTTGGTTTCCGCGAGATTTTCCTATTTTCTCGAAAACGGGACTGATCAGGAAGAAACCATGCTGAAACGTGGGCGATATCTCGGAAAAGTTTGGTTTTGGTTGGATTTCAACCAGTTTTTCCGAAAACTGGCCAAATCTAGCTAGAACCATGCTGAAATGTGGGCAATTACAGGAAAGCTTGGTTTTAGTTGGATTTTTCCGGTTTTTTCGAAAGTAGGACGTATCAAGCAGAAACCCTGGTGAAACGTGGC
>JASFAX010003047.1:0-43789 GCA_030737875.1 Allium sativum
AAGGCAGAGGAATCCTTAGCTGTCGGATGCCAAAGCGAAAAGCGACAATGAAAATCCCAAGCTCCACATAAGACGTACAAAGAGCTAGAGCAACTGTCAAGCCCTACAAGTAAGGCCACTGCATAGGTTGGGAAGTCCAAACTGTCGACCCTGAACCTCTGAAACCTACAGGTCCACATGCTCCATCATATCCAAGGTGGAAATCGGAAACAGAGAAAAGCATCAAATCTCCTACTCCACCAAAAACTCCGTCTTCACCTGCTCCAGCAACCCCACCTGGGATGAAGTAACAAAAGTGTAACACCCCACTCCCGCTATGATCACTCGCTAAGGGAATGCCATAACATCGGTGGAGTATTTTAAGTGAATATAGAACAGAAAAATTACAGCAAGACAGATATAAGTAATGCTTGAAAATTTAAAACATCATTTCATTGCAGCGGAAAGTAAAACATGTCTGGTTACATCACAAAACCATAATAAGAGTCAAGTACAAAATATCCATCCTGATAAATAAAAATACATAATCCCAATACATGAACTGATAGCCATAAAAGAAAAGGGTAAGCTGAGCTCTACATCTAGGGTCCAAGCTCCAAGAGAGTAATAAAAGCAGCCTGATCAAAGCCCACTCGTGCTGGGCCCACTCTGAGAACCTGAGGGTGGGGAAAAAGATAAAAACAACGGGGTCAGACATAAGTCTGAGCGAGTCCTATAACTTTAACAATACAATCATTAAAGTAATTAGGGTATGATATAACTTGGTACGGTGTGACTGGGGATAAATGACTACACTCAGTAGTCAATCAGACTTAGAATGAACTAAGATAACGATAAAGACGCATTTACCCACCCAAGGATAATTACTACACTGCACCACACCAGTCATTCCTACTTAAAGATTGATCCCTCCCAAGGACTTAGAAAATTTACCCAGTAGTTTCGTGTACCCCTAGCTGACTACATAGGTGCCATCTGCCCTTATCTCCACTAGGTGTACCCACTACTCCCAAGCGATCGGCTCCCTACCGTAGATACCCGTGCTGGCCCCACAATGGGGTGTATCACTCCCCAAAGTGGCAACTCGATACAACAAATGGTGCACGGCTTATATCTACACGATGCAACAACGTCTTACCTACCAGCCCGGGTCCACACACGCATATGAAACCCGTTGGACTCGCGTTGCCACCGCCACACCGTTTTGGCCTCTTATAGTCAAGCCCAATATGCGTGTCCCGTCCTCGACTTGGGTCGAGCCCACAAAGATACGTTTGGGATATTGGTTGAAATGGGCCCCCACAAGCTACCCACCTAAGCTTGTCCTTTCTAGTGTATACCACTTAACCCTTTAATCATGTTTTAATTACATGTTCCACTTTGGTTAAGTATTCTAATCGTATTTTCTATTGCCACCCAAGGCAACCACTAGATTTCCACATGCCACCCAAGGCACCCACTTAACCCCTCATGTCCCTCTACATGCTAATATGGTTAAGTGTTTCTTAATTAATTAACTAAGATCATGACCTCATAAAGACCTCTCACATTAGACCACCTTTTATGACTGCTGGATATGTCGGTTGGGTCCGGGCAGACTTCCGTCATAAAAAGGGTCTAACCTCGTGTCTTTACTTTAATCACGTATTTAATTTATGACTAAGACCTCTCACATTGGGCCAATCATTTGTAGCTGCTGGATTTGCCGGTCGGTTCCGGGCAGACTTCCGCTACAAAAGGGTCCAACCTCGTGTCTTAGTTGATTAATTACCTCTAATTAATCACCCCCATAATTTGTATTAATTATCCCTAATTAATTACACATTTTTAAGAATATGGGTAGAGCTAACTCAATAGGTAAATTCCCAATTCCATAGTATGGGTAGACCAAACTTAATAGGTAAATTCCCAACTCCATAATATGGGTAGACCTAACTTAATAGGTAAATTCCCAATTATGTCCATTCATTTTATGTTATACTTAAGCATACCAACTTTACACATTTCTATTAACATGCATATTAACCCCATCGTTTCCCCCGTAATTCGTTCTCATGACATGACATATAAATGGGAAGATTCATCATAAATGTAATGGGTTCAACTTAGCACAACATTGGCATTTACATGGGTTTAAAAGGTGTCAACTTGCATCATAACATTAAACCCAACTAGCATAAATCATTAACCCAAACTTGCATATGAACTTGCATATAAACTTGCATATGAACTTGCATAACATGTCATACATAGAGGCAAACTTGCATATGTTATGCATATCATAAAAAGAGACAAACTTGCATATGAACTTGCATATAAACCCACATATGAACTTGCATAACATGTCATACATAGAGGCAAACATGCATATGTTATGCATATCATAAAAAGAGACAAACTTGCATATGAACTTGCATATAAACCCACATATGAACTTGCATAACATGTCATACATAGAGGCAAACATGCATATGTTATGCATATCATAAAAAGAGACAAACTTGCATATAAACCCACATATGAACTTGCATAACATGTCATACATAGAGGCAAACATGCATATGTTATGCATATCATAAAAAGAGACAAACTTGCATATGAACTTGCATATAAACTTGCATATGAACTTGCATATAAACTTGCATAACATATAACATATGACAACCACAACTTGCGTAGATCCACATTTACAACCATAGCCTCATAATATCCTATCCTAATTAGTTTAGCAATTTCTTGCTAAAGGCATAGGAACTCACAAATAACTAATTAGCACTCCAATGAGGAAGATTAAGTTGCTAGAGTGGATTAGAACTTGATTAGAGTTGATTTGAGATGCTAACTTCCTCTCAACTTTGGTGGAGGCTCCTTCTAGTTTTAATTTGACGGCATGAGGCCCTTGAATTTATTTTTAGTATGAATTAGGATAGTCTTAGGGTGTATTTATAGATTAGGCAAGTGTTTTAGGCCATTAGATTAACCCTAAATGAGATTAGGACCATCAGATCCCGGAAGCTTCCAGAAAACAGCCCCAAAACACAGCCAAACCCTAAAATGGTGCACCAGGCCAAACTGGCCGAGCACCCCCTGTCGACACCCAAGTCGACAGGGCTGTCGACTTGGTCCTAGCCAAGTCGACTGCCCAGTCGATAGGGCTGTCGACTTGGGTAGCTAGGCGGGAATTTTCCCTCCTACGCCCAATGGCCCCAATTTCGAAATTTGAACCTGAATTTTAAATCTGTTTTGAACTTTGAATTTTCTGTAAACTTCATTGGGCCATAACTGGGCCATACGGACTCCGATTTACAAAATTTCGGACTCTATTTCGCGTATTTTTCCGAGACGAACGCAATGACGCAGCCCGTTTCCACCAATTCTCACATCTGAGATTATTTATTCTGCAATTAGTGAATTTTAGCATTAACTGAAATTCGGGGTGTTACATTCTCCCCTCCTTAAAGGATTTCGTCCCCGAAATCTCTAAGCTAAGGAGAATGCATATCCTACCATCCAAACAACCATCTACTCAATCCATCAAACACAGGCATCCATTGTCCTTAAAACAATTTCTAATGATGTATGAGCATATGCAAAAAGTGTGTGTATATGTTCCCTATCTAATGTATGAACATATGCAAACCATGATAGTGCCATGCATCCATTATGTATGCGAGAGAACCCTATCGACACATACAATATCTACATGAGTGCACAATCATTCACCAAAATGCATCATCCATATGATAACACAATCATTATACATCCATAAATATAGCTACCTACACACAATTATATGCAATATGCAATATGAAGTGACTGAGTCGATCTAGTGTCTAGAGTGTGTGTATATGCATCCACGAGCAACCACTAGCAAACATTTGCATCCACATGCATCCACCAACCATAACATGTCTCAAACACATGTTTCAACCATAGGTTTACCCTATCTAAAGGTCAAAAGTACTAACGAGAGGACATACTAAAGATAAGATAAGTACTAGACAAACGATAAAGGAGAAGTTAAAAGACATACCCTCAAAAAGGAATGGGTACAATGAACGCATCTTCGCTTCCGTCTCCCAAGTAGCGTTGCCCTCATCTTCTCCCCATTGTACTTTGACTAGTTGAACCTCTCGATTCCTCAATTTCCTAGTCTCTGACCCAAGGATGCGAGTAGGAGCTCGTCGAATAGTCGCATCACGCTCTACTTCCACTTCTCTAAGCAAGCTCGGCTCTACCACCTCTGCGGTCTCATGTAGGCACTTCCTCAAATGTGACACATGGAATACATCATGTACACCACTAAGTCTGTCGGGCAACTCCACTCTATAGGCCATCTGTCCAATCCTTTCCTTAATAGGAAACGGTCCAACAAACCTTGGTGCTAACTTCCCAACAGATCCAAAGCGAACCACATTCTGTAACGGAGACAATTTGACAAAGACCATGTCCCCAACCTCAAACTCCAGATCCGTCCTCCTCTTGTCCGCATAAGATTTTTGCCTATCCTGCGCTGCTTTCATCCTTCTTCGAATCAAGTCAATCTTCTCAGAAGTCTCCCTAACCATATCAGGCCCAAGCAAGATCTTATCCGTAGATTCCCACCAACATGTAGGTGATCGACAAGGCCTTCCATAAAGAGCTTCGAAAGGAGCCATACCAATACTGGACTGAAAGCTGTTATTATATGCGAACTCCACCAATGGAAGATGCTCTTCCCATGTACCTCCAAAATCTAAGATACAAAGCCTCAAAAGGTCTTCTAGGACACGATTCACCCTCTCAGTCTGGCCGTCCGTCTGAGGATGATATGCGGTGCTCAGACATAATTGAGTCCCCACTGCTTCTTGCAAACTTTTCCAGAACTCGCTAGTGAAGATAGGATCTCGATCACTCACTATGCTAGAGGGTACCCCTTGCAATCGAACCATCTCTCAAAGATATACTGAAGCTAGCCATGGAGCAGTCCTCTTGCTCTTCACCGGTATGAAATGGGCGCTTTTAGTAAGTCTGTCTACCACAACCCAAATTCCCGTATTACCTTTTCTCGATCTGGGTAACCCGTCAATAAAATCCATCGAGACGCTATCCCACTTCCATTGCGGAACTTCCAATGGGTGGAGCAACCCACCTGGTTTCTTTTGCTTCGCTTTCACCTGTTGGCACACCAAGCATCGAGTGACATACTTGGCCACATCTCTCTTCATACCGGCCCAGAAGAAAACCCGCTTCATGTCTTGGTACATCTTGTCCCCACCGGGATGAATGGTCATCCTAGAACGGTGTGCATCATCAAGAATAGCCTTCCTCAAACCCTCGTCTTGCGGTACACAAAGTCTACCGTCTCTACGCAAGCACCCCCTATCGTCTAGGGTGTACCTACTCAAATGGCTGGACGACTCCCCCCTTATGAGCTTCTCTACCAACTCAACCAACTGTGGGTCGTCCCTCTGTGCTTCTCCAATCTGCCCCAAAAGAGTAGGTCTGACCTCCAAGGATGCTAGCAAACCAGGTATATAGTCAATGGAAGGTCTGAAATCAAACATCGAGATAAATTCCAAGCTTCGTTGTTCCACGAACAATGGACTCAAGGACAACCTTTTTCTGCTCAAGGCGTCCGCCACCACGTTACCCTTGCCAGGGGTATATGCTATCTCGAAATCATAGGATGCTAAGAACTCCATCCACCTTTGCTGTCTCAAATTCAAATCCTTCTGAGAAAACAAGTACTTCAATGATTTGTGGTCAGTAAACAATTCGAATCTCTCACCAAGAAGATAATGGCGCCAAATCTTAAGCGCAAAAACAATAGCGGCCAACTCTAAATCATGGGTAGGGTAATTTTTCTCATGTGCCCTCAACTGCCTTCCACCATAGGCTATTACCCTTCCCTCTTGCATTAAGACTGCGCCCAGTCCTGTCCCACAAGCATCGGTATAGACAACAAATGGCTTACTCCCATCTGGCAACACTAAAACTGGAGCAGTGGTTAAAGCTCTCTTTAATCGTCGGAACGCATCATCACAATCTACGTCCCATGTGAAAACAAGATTCTTCTTCGTCAAGCGGGTTAATGGAGCTGATATCTTCGCGAAGTCTTTGATAAACTTCCTATAGTAGCCCGCCAACCCTAAGAAACTTCTTACTTCGGTAGCATTCTTCGGAACCTTCCAATCTTGAATTGATACTACCTTCGCGGGATCCACAGCTATCCCTTCCTTGGAGACCACGTGCCCCAAGAACCCCACTTCCTTCCTCCAGAAGTGACATTTAGAGAATTTAGCCTTAAGGCTATGTGCTCGAAGAGTCTCCAACACTTCCCTAAGATGTAGGGCATGCTCTTCTTCACTCTTAGAAAATACTAAGATATCATCCACAAAGTCCACCACGAACTTATTAAGGAACTCCCTGAACACCCTACTCATCAAATCAACAAAGTATGCAGGGGCGTTCGTCAACCCAAATGGCATCACCAGCCACTCATAGAAACCATCCGGAGTCCTAAAGGTAGTCTTGTCTATGCTATCCTCAGCCACCCTCAATTGATGACACCCCGTGGCTAAGTCCAACTGAGAAAATACTGAAGCGCCAACCAACTGATCGAAAAGATCATCAATCCTTGGCAATGGGTGTCTATTCTTCTTTGTGAGCTTGTTGAGTTCTCTATAGTCTACACAAAGTCTGAGGGACCCATCCGCCTTTGTAGCAAAAACTACTGGAGCACCCCACTCCGATATACTTCGTCTTATGAACCCCTTCTCAAGCAACTTCCCTACTTGCTTATGGAGTTCCCTTCTCTCACGAGGAGCCATGTGGCACACTGGTAAAGATACAGGTTTAGCATTATCCACCAGATATATTCGGAAGTCAATCTCCCGCTTCGGAGGTAAGCCCTTCACCTCCTCAAACACATCCGAGTATTCCCAGACCACTCTAACAGATTGCAAACTCTCGACCGAAGCGTCAAGCGACTCAAGATAACTTAGCATAACAGATTCCATGGGATTACAAGAGATCTCGAGAGTGTTACCCAAGCGAGTCATGAGCCTAACAACTCTCCTTTCGCAATCAAGAACGGCACCATTACTGGATAACCAGTCCATGCCCAAAATCAACCCATAGCCCGTGAAGCCCAAAACAAAAGCATCACATCTAAACTCAATGCTAAGTATAGAAATCTTCAAACCCAAACATATCATGGACAAATAAGTGGAGCCCCCAATTGGGTTTGAAACAACCAAGGGATCATCTACTAGACTGGTGTCTAAGTGCAGTGACTCAACTAATGATGATGAGATAAACGAATGCGATGCGCCAGAATCAAACAATGTACGGACAGGATGATCAAATAGAAAAACCAGACTTTCAACGGAAATAGTTCTACCTCTTTCCTGAATCGGTGGAACCGCGAGAGCCTGTACTTGCCCCCTAGCCTGACCCGGTGCCATAAGAGCTTGCACCTGTCCTCTTGAGGTAGATCCCGTCCTTTTCCCCTTCTTAGGGCAATCCTTTACTAGATGCCCTGCTTCGCCACAGTGATAGCAGCCAGTCTTCTTCTTCTTCCGACAATCTTTGCTTATGTGGCCTGGTATCCCGCAATTGAAGCACTTCTTCTTCCCCTTGCCACCGTTGCCTTTCCCACCTTTGTTTTGCTGTTGTTGCTGAGGTCTCTTTTGATCTCCCTTCTTCTCGGGTGCCTTATTAGCATTGGGACCCTTCTCTTCTTCATGCATGAGTGTCATGTCAACAACCTTCTCAAAGGTGGCCCCCATAGGGATATGAGTCATAGCCAATCCATGCATCGGTTCATTCAAGCCTTTCACGAACCTCAAAGCCTTCTTCTCCGGTGTATTCACCATGTCTATGCCAAACCTTGCCAATTGGTTAAACTTGTTGACATATTCCTTCACTGAGAGATTTCCTTGCTTTAGAGTCAAGAATCTTTCCATATACAAGTTTTCCTCCGCCCTTGAGAGAAACTTTGCCACAAATCTTTGCCTAAAATCCGCCCAAGAGTCAACGGGGCGTTCTCCATTAGTGACCTCCCACCAGAATGAGGTCTCTCCCTTCATTAACCAAGCAGCTAACTTGACTTTCTTTCCTTCTTCCATCTCAAAGATATCTATCAACTCTTCCACCTCCTTAAGCCAATCTCTAGCCTCCACAAAAGTTTCTGATCCTTGAAAAGGTTTCCCTCCCATAGCTTTAAATTCCTTGCAAGTCTTAGCAAAAGTATCCGTGCGAGGGGGAGGAGGAGGAAGATCGGGTGCTACGGTTGGTGGAGGAACATTTGCTGGACCCGCAGTGGCGGCCCTAGCCTCCATCAATCTCCTATACCATACTGGTATCGTCACACCCTCCGGAAAGTTAAGATCCTCAGCCATGCTGAAACGAAAAAGGAAAGATTCAAAACGGAGAATTCGAAAGATAAAGATATGGCTATTGGGGATTATGCTTTTCTTTCAAAAACTTTTCTCTTTACAGACATGTTTTTGAAAATATCTCTTCCAAAAATGTTTTTAGAAAAATAGTTTTCTAAAATTTTTATCTGTTTCGGTAACCTTTGCTCTGATACCACATGTAACACCCCACTCCCGCTATGATCACTCGCTAAGGGAATGCCATAACATCGGTGGAGTATTTTAAGTGAATATAGAACAGAAAAATTACAGCAAGACAGATATAAGTAATGCTTGAAAATTTAAAACATCATTTCATTGCAGCGGAAAGTAAAACATGTCTGGTTACATCACAAAACCATAATAAGAGTCAAGTACAAAATATCCATCCTGATAAATAAAAATACATAATCCCAATACATGAACTGATAGCCATAAAAGAAAAGGGTAAGCTGAGCTCTACATCTAGGGTCCAAGCTCCAAGAGAGTAATAAAAGCAGCCTGATCAAAGCCCACTCGTGCTGGGCCCACTCTGAGAACCTGAGAGTGGGAAAAAAAAAGATAAAAACAACGGGGTCAGACATAAGTCTGAGCGAGTCCTATAACTTTAACAATACAATCATTAAAGTAATTAGGGTATGATATAACTTGGTACGGTGTGACTGGGGATAAATGACTACACTCAGTAGTCAATGAGACTTAGAATGAACTAAGATAACGACAAAGACGCATTTACCCACCCAAGGATAATTACTACACTGCACCACACCAGTCATTCCTACTTAAAGATTGATCCCTCCCAAGGACTTAGAAAATTTACCCAGTAGTTTCGTGTACCCCTAGCTGACTACATAGGTGTCGTCTGCCCCTATCTCCACTAGGTGTACCCACTACTCCCAAGCGATCGGCTCCCTACCGTAGATACCCGTGCTGGCCCTACAATGGGGTGTATCACTCCCCAAAGTGGCAACCCGATACAACAAATGGTGCACGGCTTATATCTACACGATGCAACAACGTCTTACCTACCAGCCCGGGTCCACACACGCATATGAAACCCGTTGGACTCGCGTTGCCACCGCCACCCCGTTTTGGCCTCTTATAGTCAAGCCCAATATGCGTGTCCCGTCCTCGACTTGGGTCGAGCCCACAAAGATACGTTTGGGATATTGGTTGAAATGGGCCCCCACAAGCTACCCACCTAAGCTTGTCCTTTCTAGTGTATACCACTTAACCCTTTAATCATGTTTTAATTACATGTTCCACTTTGGTTAAGTATTCTAATCGTATTTTCTATTGCCACCCAAGGCAACCACTAGATTTCCACATGCCACCCAAGGCACCCACTTAACCCCTCATGTCCCTCTACATGCTAATATGGTTAAGTGTTTCTTAATTAATTAATTAAGATCATGACCTCATAAAGACCTCTCACATTAGACCACCTTTTATGACTGCTGGATATGCCGGTTGGGTCCGGGCAGACTTCCATCATAAAAAGGGTCTAACCTCGTGTCTTTACTTTAACCACGTATTTAATTTATGACTAAGACCTCTCACATTGGGCCAATCATTTGTAGCTGCTGGATTTGCCGGTCGGTTCCGGGTAGACTTCCGCTACAAAAGGGTCCAACCTCGTGTCTTAGTTGATTAATTACACCTAATTAATCACCCCCATAATTTGTATTAATTATCCCTAATTAATTACACATTTTTAAGAATATGGGTAGACCTAACTCAATAGGTAAATTCCCAATTCCATAGTATGGGTAGACCTAACTTAATAGGTAAATTCCCAACTCCATAATATGGTTGGACCTAACTTAATAGGTAAATTCCCAATTATGTCCATTCATTTTATGTTATGCTTAAGCATACCAACTTTACACATTTCTATTAACATGCATATTAACCCCATCGTTTCCCCCGTAATTCGTTCTCATGACATGACATATAAATGGGAAGATTCATCATAAATGTAATGGGTTCAACTTAGCACAACATTGGCATTTACATGGGTTTAAAAGGTGTCAACTTGCATCATAACATTAAACCCAACTAGCATAAATCATTAACCCAAACTTGCATATGAACTTGCATATAAACTTGCATATGAACTTGCATAACATGTCATACATAGAGGCAAACTTGCATATGTTATGCATATCATAAAAAGAGACAAACTTGCATATGAACTTGCATATAAACCCACATATGAACTTGCATAACATGTCATACATAGAGGCAAACATGCATATGTTATGCATATCATAAAAAGAGACAAACTTGCATATGAACTTGCATATAAACCCACATATGAACTTGCATAACATGTCATACATAGAGGCAAACATGCATATGTTATGCATATCATAAAAAGAGACAAACTTGCATATGAACTTGCATATAAACCCACATATGAACTTGCATAACATGTCATACATAGAGGCAAACATGCATATGTTATGCATATCATAAAAAGAGACAAACTTGCATATGAACTTGCATATAAACTTGCATATGAACTTGCATATAAACTTGCATATGAACTTGCATATAAACTTGCATAACATATAACATATGACAACCACAACTTGCATAGATCCACATTTACAACCATAGCCTCATAATATCCTATCCTAATTAGTTTAGCAATTGCTTGCTAAAGGCATAGGAACTCACAAATAACTAATTAGCACTCTGATGAGGAAGATTAAGTTGCTAGAGTGGATTAGAACTTGATTAGAGTTGATTTGAGATGCTAACTTCCTCTCAACTTTGGTGGAGGCTCCTTCTAGTTTTAATTTGACGGCATGAGGCCCTTGAATCTATTTTTAGTATGAATTAGGGTAGTCTTAGGGTGTATTTATAGATTAGGCAAGTGTTTTAGGCCATTAGATTAACCCTAAATGAGATTAGGACCATCAGATCCCGGAAGCTTCCAGAAAACAGCCCCAAAACACAACCAAACCCTAAAATGGTGCACCAGGCCAAACTGGCCGAGCACCCCCTGTCGACACCCAAGTCGACAGGGCTGTCGACTTGGTCCTAGCCAAGTCGACTGCCCAGTCGACAAGGCTGTCGACTTGGGTAGCTAGGCGGGAATTTTCCCTCCTACGCCCAATGGCCCCAATTTCGAAATTTGAACCTGAATTTTAAATCTGTTTTGAACTTTGAATTTTCTGTAAACTTCATTGAGCCATAACTGGTCCATACGGACTCCGATTTACAAAATTTCGGACTCTGTTTCGCGTATTTTTCCGAGACGAACGCAATGACGCAGCCCGTTTCCCCAAATTCTCACATCTGAGATTATTTATTCTGCAATTAGTGAATTTTAGCATTAACTGAAATTCGGGGTGTTACAAAAAGCCTCTCCCATCTCCTGTCAGAACAAGTCCAACAACCTGTAATCCAGGATCTGCACAACTAGCAAACGACATAAGATCGATTGGGGGGGAGTGTGGGAAAATGATTAAAGCAGCAGTATACAAAAAACAAGAACCACCATAAACAAAGAAGCAAACAATCAACCAATACCTACCTTGAGTGTGGCCGATACAGATGAAACATCAAAGGTAACAACCAATCTCCTTGAGCGGAAGCTGATGACTCCCCTAAAAGGCCTACCACGAAACGCAAGGAACACATCATTTCTTACTTTCTTGATAATGGTAGGAGGGTCCATAACCACTACGTCAAATACTGCCTTATTTCACGAGCACCAGATATGCCAATAGATAAGGAAAGGAATCAGATGAAGAAGTATCGAATGAAAAGATTTACCTGAGATGCCGGACCACCAGAACCTCAGTAAACCTTCAATCAAGGTGGCATTACCTTGGTGTTCGACGACGAATATTCTATGAATTAGAAATCCGTCGTACGAAATATCATGATAATAAACCGCAAGCGTACGGCGTACAATTATTAGTATGTGGCGAATATGAGTCGATCCGTAGGGAAAGAAGTAAGTTCAATTGTATTCAATCAAATTAAACCAAATCCAAGTGATGTTTAAACTACAACTACAACTAAACTAGTAACCTAAGATTAATAAAAACTATGAGATAAATGGCAACTTAGGAATAAATCCACTTTCTAGATCATGTAGTACAACAAGTTATGAAATTACGATCTCTCTTCTTTTTTTGGTCATTTGTGAATTTAGTTGATATGATTATTATAAGTATAGCTTATTCATGCTATTAATTAGCACAACATAAACTATCAGACTATATCATACCCACTAAATCACCTTACTAGTTCTAATGAAAAATGAACAAATTGAAATTGAAATATACTTTAAGAATGGCCTATGAACTATTAATTAGAACTTAGACCATCAAATTTTTGATTTCGACCTCCACTTAATCAACATGACATGAATCACAAAAAGAGAGAATGAATTGATAAATTATGTTGCAACTGCATAATTAAGAGAGCTTCATTACCCCTAAGTTGAAAGGGATTAGCCTCTCATGTTTATTATTCTAACAACAAACGTAGATTGCAACATAGAACAAAAACAAGAAAATAAAATAAAGGACAATCTAATCTACTTGTAGAAAAGAAAATAACATGTAAATAAAAAAAAACTAAAACTAAAGAAACAGGAAGAAGAATTTCATTCTAAGCAAAGAATTACAGAATAAAACCTAATGTTGAATATATACAAATGAACTAGATACAAGTGTATTTATAGGTGCCCAGGCCAAGACAAAGTGGCCAATTACACAATGTGGGACAAAAGCCCTTTTTCAAAACAACAAATAAACCAAATAGCTAAGTGTGAAAGTGTATGAATGGCTTTGCAAATGTCATAGCTTGCAGGCATCAAATGGCATCAACTCCAACTGTTTTGAGCATGAATAGGAACTCCAAAACATCTACGGCAAGCTATCTTTATGAAAATGTATTGAATCATTAAAATATGCGGCAGAAGGTGGTTGAACAACAACATTTCTTCAAGTTTTAATATAGTTCTCAAAATCAACACTCTTCTTACAACAATTCTTCAAGCTTTTCAACAATTAAGTGCATCAATTCCATTCAACATAAATAACCTGAAAACACAACTATAAATACACAATATCAAATATTTTTAAGAGAAAACAAGATAAATAAGCGGATAAAATATATACATTTACGTGTATATCAAATACCCTCACACTTATCTTTTTATTCATCCTCGAATAAAGTAAAAAAAATAAGATAAATCCACTTTCGTAGGGAGCAGGGAGCACGATTGCATTGAGCATATGCAACAAGCCTTTACACCTCTGGGTGTCCCCAGTAGGACGAGTGTTGTCTCGTGGGGGTTTTCAGTGGATACTACCCACAAAATACAAAAGTAAAAAGTATGTACAAAATGCAAAATTCGAAAATATTTACAATATGAATGCATGTTTTTAAAGGCATATCTACAAATGGACAATTTACTTTTAAATTTTACACGAATGAGTTAACACAAATTTGGGTCGTCACTATGAAATTTAAGTCCGTTACTAATCAAGACTTCAAACAAAAGTCATGTTATCATCACAAACTCCTCCAACTTGGCCAGTTGTTCTGGTAGAAACACAGTGCAAACATGAAATGAATCCTATAATCGATATCAACAGTCATAAAATGGCATCTTAACTTCCTTTTTGTTAACAAGTTAGGTCGAATAAGTGAAGAGTGTGCTTGAATTTTAAGTGCTAACTCTCTCTTTATTACAAAATATTCACATTATTATTGTTTACAAATACCTTGGTATACCACCCTTACACTGCATTACGACTTACGTGAGGGTCGGTAATCCTATGGTGTCCAACCCATAAAATGAGACCAAGGTATACCGACGCTGACTTTACCAACAAGGTGTCGGAAAGAGCTTGGCGGGTTTGCACACCAATGCGATATGTACTAGCAATATTGGATACCCTTGGATTATTATTATATATATACATACTTTTTTCTTCTTTTTTTCTTCCTTTTTTATAATATAAGAGAGAGAGTTAAGCGAGAATATCTTAGCACAACTTCACTTAAACGATCTAAAATGTTATCGTAAGTATTCTAAATCAACCACTCATTTAATCAGATTACAATTCAGAAAACATTTCATACTCATCACCTACGAATCTCCCTATATACCAGTTACACCAAATTTGCTCATAATTCAAACTTTCCTTTCATTATCTGCTAGGAGAAGTAAATTTTCAAACATTTTAATCGAACGATCAAAATTATATCCTAACTCCACCATGTCTTATTTAAAAATAAATAGAAGTGCGAAACTCTTTTTTTTTTAAAGAGAAAGGAAAAAAAATGCAAAGTTAAACTATGCAAAACAGAATGAAAATGAGACTCCTCCACACTTGATTTCGACTGTGTCCCCACAGTCAATGCATGACACAATGAGTGAACGGAAGAGAAATATTTACATATTTATATATTTACAAAGGAGGGTTAGTGTGACTTACGAAATGTACGTGCAGAAAATATGTAGTTATCGAATAAACGAACCGGTCCACGACGGACCAATGGATCAGCTTAATGAGACACAACTTAAGCACAAAAAATCAAATCATGAAGGATGGTATAGTACATGTCAGATTTGAAAAAAAAATGTTTTTTCAAAAGTTTGAGTTGTTAATCCTAAAATTTTGAGCTTACAATTGATCCTAAAATCGAATTGAATTTCTATAGCAACTAAAGAGAGGTCATCAAGTCGGGGTTCAATAAACATTTCAAAAACAAAGTTTGATTTGTTTAGATGATGTATAAATTGAGAGACGTAAGCATTACTCTCACCCCCACACTTGTTTTGAGAAATATTGTTTGGTTTTGATTTGATATTTGAAACTTTGTTAACTAAAGGTTCATTCGTAAACCTAAAGTGAAAACCAAACAAATGAATTTTCAGTAAATTTCGAAATCGTATTTTCTCAAAAACAGTGTTTTTCCATAAAGAGTTCATATACTGCATAAAATTTATCATTGAAAAATAAGTGATCACAGTGAGGTTCAGTTGAAACGATCAAGTCGCAAGGAGTTTCAACAGTTTCAGAAAAATCGTCATTGTGCTTAAGATCACATTCAGTAGTTTCGCTGTTTTCAACCTCAAGAATTTCAAAGTTTTCAAATGTTTCATTTTCAGTTTCAAACCCAACAACTTCATCGCCAATTAGTTTAAGAAGTTTTCGCTCATCAAATTTGTCTTCACTTAAACAGCTGTTATCAACTTCATCATTTCTTTCAGGTTGACAATTTAAAGTTGCTAAATTTTCAAAAAAATTCAGAATTTGAGAGAGGAAGATCAAATTGAAGATTGACGTCTTCGTTTTCAAGAGAATTTATATTCAAATCAATTACATAGTTTTCAACAAATTCATTAAGACTTTCATCAATTTCAAAAGTTATCAGTTGAAAATCATTAATTGTGGGCAAAGGTGGATCATCAGTCGAACCGTCACACATTCGGTTTTGATTATTTTGTTTTTCACGAAAATTCAAGTAGTCTTAAAACAACAAATTCGTGTGATTATCGTTAATTTCATTCATTTTCTCAACAAAATCAAACTTATAATTATTTACATGAGAATTTTCAATTTGAAGTTGTTGAGAACAAAAATTTTCAGTTACACCACAATTGAAATTGTTCCCATTGCCAAAACCATTTGAAAAGTTATTCACATTTCCATTTTGAATTTGAAATTCATTTTGGAGTTCGTAATTGATTTGGCTGGGGTTATAATCAAAATCGTTTGAATTTGGAAGTGAATTCGAATTTTGATTATTTTGAAAAATTTGACTCGAATTGTTGCATAAATATGAATTACACCATTCATTTATTTTTTGATTTTTTTGTGTCCTCATTTCAAGTAAAGATTCAATACTTGTTTCAAGATTTGAGGGCTGGTCGGGATTTTGAAAATTTTGTGATGCAAAATCAGAATTATTTTGAAAATTTTGAAAAGTTGATGGTGTAAAATCCAAATTGTTCATACAATAGTTGTTATTAAAATATCCATATGAATTTGGTGTAAAATTATATGGATTATATTGATTTTTACAACTATCATAAAATACGTAGGAATAAGGAAATTGAGACATTTTCAAAAAAAAAATTGTTGGATTTTAGAATGTTTTTTTTAAAAACAAAAAACTTAAACAAAAATAAGTTATTTACACATGGAAAATATTTTTTCTTTTTGGATTTTGGATTTTTTGGTTTTTTTTTGGTTTTTTTTATGTATGCATGAACCTAATGCAACTATATGAATGCAAATTACTTATTTACAATTTTTCTAAAATTATATAATGACAGTTGGATTAATTTCAACAAAAGATTTCTCAGCCAGTTAACAGACAGGAGTTATCGGTGCACCAGGAGTCACCCTTGCAATACAGCCGAAAGTTTAAGGTCCTTCAGAGGAACAACCGATATAATATTTATGAATCACCGTAATATTTATAAATGGTTAATACTCTGCCGTAGTCTGGACACCAAGAAATAATTCATTAGAAATAAACCAATTTGTCAAAATATAATAATGACCTTAGAAAACAAAAATAAGATGAATGCAAAACATAAGTTAAACGTGAATAATGATGCAACTACGAATGATTTTTTATTTTGTGATTGGATTTTTTATGCAAATGCAAGCAAACAACTATGCAAAGAAATAAAAACAGAGTCAAAACACGATACCTGAATGGGTAGAATTAGCAATTTATTTTTAGCAGCATATATGTTTTTTTAACGCAGAGCAAGCAAAGTATTAGCGAAGCAAAGCAGTTCCTTGTTGGCTTCCTGCAGCCTGAAAAGAGATTTGTACAAGAATAAAACAAAATTGAAAATTATTCCAAGATAAATGAAAACAAAGGTAAATTAAAACAAGGAGACATTTTTTCTTTCTTTCTTTCGTTTTTTTTAAGGAAAGAATGAAATAATCTTTTTTTACAGAATAGAAAACAAACGACAAGAAAGAAGAAACGGGCTCAGAACAAATAAAACTAAACTAAGCTAAGATAAACAAAAACAAAGCATGGGAAGAAAAAAAAACTTCTCACCCCCCTGAAAATGAAGACTAGCACTTCCCAAATATGTTGCTCAACCAAAATGGTCCAAAAAATCTTGCCAAACGAATGAAATCAGGAACAAATCACACAACTTTTTATTTTAATCCCCCTTGTCTTATTTAAAGTTAAACTAGGCCCCACGTTCACCTATTCACACAAGCCAGCATTCAAAATTAGGACCACAATTACTTTCCTCACAAAGCAAAATTTGGATCTCGATAATACCAAAAGAAATGGAAACTACCGAAACAATCAACAGCAAAATCTCATCTTTCTGTAGAAAACAAATCACGCAGTAAATTTCCTATCCGCATGGGTTTCAACTCGAGTTCGTCCTTCTTTTTTTTTCTTTTTTTTTGTTCGAATTAAATTCGGATTTGGGTTTCGAATCGGACTGTGTTGAATTTGGAGAAGGCGGTTTGAATTAAGGTGAGGGGTTTGCGTTGGTTTTGAGGGGTATTTTTGATGTTGCGCTGAGGTGATCCAGGTAGGAGTTTTGTGGATGAACTTGGTTGTGGAGTAGGGGATCAGTGATGGTGTAATATGAAGGAGAATAAATAGCAGGATGATGGTTGAAAGTGGTTCAGGGTGATGATTAAAAGTGACAGTTTGTGATAAGAGAAAGATCAAGTGAATTGTAGTGAATGGGGTTAAGGCAGAGGTGTTTAGACTGGGGGTTTGCGTGAGTTAGGAAGAAATTTGTGTGAAATTTGGCAATGAGAACTGAGTTTTCAGCAAGCAAGAGAAGAATGGAAAGAAAAATTGAAAGAGAACTTTTTTTATTTGTAAAAAGGGAAGAAAATTGTAGAAAAGTTGGAAAGAGATGAATGAAAGAAAGTGAAGGAACTTGTATTGAAAATAGGAAAGAAATTAAAAAGGAAATGAAAGGGGAAAGAGGATTTGAGTGAGGATGGATAGAGGAGTATGTTGTAGTGATGGTGAATGAATAAGTAGGGAGACTTGGATCTGGTGATGTATGGATTTATAGGATGAAGCAGGTTTGGTAGGCAATAGGCAGAGAGAAAAAATTGGAAATAAATGTAGAAAAGATTGGAAAGGGAATAAAAAAATAAATGAAAGGAATCATAAAAAAAGGCAAGTTTTTATTTATTTTTATTTTTATATATTATTAGTAAGAATTGTAAAAGGAGAAGGGGTAGCTATGTGTTGAAAATAAGGAGGAAAAAATAAGGAAAGAAATCAAAGGAAATATGGCTTTTTTTCGAAAAAGAAGGAAGAGTTCGTAGAATTATGGAAAGAAATAAATGGAGAGAAAGGGAAGGAAAGAAATAAATGAGAGAAAGAGAAAGGGAACGAAATAAAGGAAATTGTAGTAAAAACAGGAAAGAAATTGAACAAAAGGCAAGTGTATATTTTTTCTCTTTTTTTTTAAGTTACAATGCAAAATGCAAATAACAAAATTAGACCAAAATGCAAATATAAGGAAGAAAACAGAGAGATGATTGCAATGAGAGATGAAATGCACAAATCAAAAGAATTTTTTTTATTTTTTTAAAGAAACAACAAACAAACAAACAAATGTGGACAATCAAACTCGATAAAACACACACAAATGTAATTGAAACGAGATCAAATAGAACAAACACACAAATGCACACAATTTTTTCTAAAAAAACAAAATTAATCCGAAGAATTAAATCAAAATCAAATTCCTTTCCTGACAACGGCGCCAAAAACTTGTTCGATGATGAATATTCTATGAATTAGAAATCCATCGCATAAAATATCGTGATAATAAACCGCAAGCGCACGGCGTACAATTGTTAGTACGTGGCGAATACGAGTCGATCCGTAGGGAAAGAAGTAATTTCAATTATATTTAATCAAATTAAACCAAATCCAAGTGATGTTTTAACTATCACTACAACTAAACTAGTAACCTAAAATTAATAAAAACTATGAGATAAATGGCAACTTAGGAATAAATCCACTTTCTAGATCATGTAGTACAACAAGTTATGAAATTACGATCTCTCTTCTTTTTTTGGTCATTTGTGAATTTAGTTGATATGATTATTATAAGTATAGCTTATTCATGCTATTAACTAGCACAACATAAATTATCAAACTATATCATACCCACTAAATCACCTTACTAGTTCTAATGAAAAATGAACAAGTTGAAATTGAAATATACTTTAAGAATGACCTATGAACTATTAATTATAACTATAGACCATCAATTTTTTTATTTCAACCTCCACTTAATCAACATGACATGAAGCACAAAAAGATAGAATGAATAGATAAATTATATTGCAACTACATAATCAAGAGAGCTTCATTACCCCTAAGTTGAAAGGGATTAGCCTCTCATGTTTATTATTCTAACAACGAATGTAGATTGCAACATAGAACAAAAACAAGAAAATAAAATAAAGGACAATCTAATCTACTTGTAGAAAAGAAAATAACATGTAAATAAAAAAACTAAAACTAAAGAGAACATGGAAGAAGAACTTTATTCCAAGCAAAGAATTACAGAATAAAACCTAATGTTGAATATATACAAATGAACTAGATACAAGTGTATTTATAGGTGCCCAGGCCAAGACTAAGTGGCCAATTACACAATGTGGGACAAAAACCCTTTTTTTTAAATAACAAATAAACCAAATAGCTAAGTGCGAACGCGTATGAATTGCTTTGCAAATGTCATAGCTTGCAGGCATCAAATCACATCAACTCCAACAGTTTTGAGCATGAATAGGAACTCCATAACATCTGCGACAAGCTATCTTTATGAAAAGGTATTGAATCATTAAAATATGTGGCCGAAGGTGGTTGAACATCAACATTTCTTCAAGCTTTAATATAGTTCTCAAAATCAACACTCTTCTTACACCAATTCTTCAAGCTTTTCAATAATTAAGTGCATCAATTCCATTCATCATAAATAACCTGAAAACACAACTATAAATACACAATATCAAATATTTTTATAAGAAAACAAGATAAATAAGTGGATAAAATATACACATTTACGTGTATATCACTTGGCAACCCATCAGATTCCCGAAGTAATTCTAGACAGACTTGGCACAAGACCTAGAGAGCAATAAATGAAAAGATGATTCGGAGCATCCAAACCGCAACACCTTCATATGGACACCAGAGGGATGTCGGTTCTCTGAAGGTTCTCATCTATTGGTAAACCATTATGCAAGGTTTTCCACATAAACAGAGACACCTTCGGGGGAATACAGACATTCCAAATGAAAGACAAAAGGGGGAGACGTAGACCAGGAGTCCGCACTGAAATTCATGCTGCCTTAAGTGAGAAGGGACTACCATCCCAAGTGGTTCCACCCCCATGTGCATCCGATAAGGCCATCACGGATTGCTTCCATTTCCACGTCTCACTAGCATAGGAGGGGACACCGGTGTAATTCGTACCAGCCAGCCTGTGGTACTTGGCGTAGAGGAATGTCACCCAAAGGGAGTTGTTTGCTCCAAACCTCGCCTATTGCTTGCAAACAAAGGCCAAGCAGATGTCCTTTGGGTTACGGAGGCCCAAGCCTCCCTCTTTTTTAGGACGACAAATGGAGTTCTAAGAAATCCATTGGTGGCGAGAAGCGTTGTCCTTTGTTCCCCAATAAAAGGCATAAGCCAAGGAGCGATAAGAGCGGAAGAACGAAGTAGTATGAGTCAGATCAGCAAAGATATGAGATCTCATAGAGTCAAGGACCGACTTAATGAGA
This sequence comes from Allium sativum, assembly GCA_030737875.1. Taxonomy (NCBI): domain Eukaryota; kingdom Viridiplantae; phylum Streptophyta; class Magnoliopsida; order Asparagales; family Amaryllidaceae; genus Allium; species Allium sativum. The sequence continues at coordinate 21,194 of JASFAX010003047.1, forward strand.
ACCAATCTGCCAGCTTGAGAGAGAAGGGTAGCATTCCACAGAATGATCTTTCCTCTGACTTTGTCGGTTAAGGGATCAAAGATGGCGTTAAGCTTCCTGCCTCGATATAAAATAATACATAGGCACGGAAGTGGAAGCGAAGCTGCCTTAAAACCAGTGGTTGTCTTGATCCAGGAAAATCTAACCGAGGATAGGTCTTTCACGAACACAAAGCAACTTTTGGATGAGTTAATGAGTTGTCCCGAGCATCTTTTGTACTAGCAAATGAGACCCACCAGGCTACAAATAGACCAACGACAACCATTAGTGAAAATGATGATGTCGCCAGCGAAAGACAAGGAAGGGATAAGAGGACAACCCCTAGGGATGCCGAACCTATAAATCTGTCTAGCATTCGTTAGAGAGTGCATCCCTCGAACGAATGTATCGACAACAATGACAAACAGAGAAGGGGAAAGGGGGTCTCCATATCGAAGTCCCCTCCCAGACCTGAAATAACCACTGGCCGATCCGTTGGTGAGAACGAAAAACCAACAGTTGGAGATAAGCCTCCAAACAACATCTATTAGGGGATCCGGAAAACAAAAAGCCATTAGCAACTTGATGATGAAGAACCATGACATGCAGTCGTATTCCTTAGCCATATCTGGCTTAACGATCACATTAGAGCCTCGTACCTTCTTATCGATCTGAGAAATCATCTCCTGGGCTAAACGGACGTTATCGGTGATCAAACGTCCTTTTTCAAACCCAGCCTGTGAAGAAGATATAAGACGCTCGAGGAACGAAGCTAGCCTTGAGGTTAGAACCTTAGATATGACCCTGTTAGAGAAATTACACAAGCTTATCGGTCAGAAATCCACACAAGAGCTAGGATGGTTGCATTTTGGAATGTGGACCAAGTTGGTGGAGGTCCAACCCGCAGGGAGCTCTCCACCTGAGAAGAAGGACTGAATAGCAATATACAAGTCTGCTTGAATAACCGGCCACACACTCCTATAAAATCCCCTGTTGAAACTATCCGGTCTACTAGTACTGTCCTTACTTAGAGAAAATACACAAGCACGTATTTCTTCCGAGGAAGAGGGTGCAGCAAGAACAGAGCTATCTAATGGGAGTACCAGAGTATGAATGAAAGCAAGCATGGACGGATCAGAGATGGACATAGAGGGAGAACTAAGGAAAGACAGGAAATTGGACAAAATAGTTTGTTTGACTTCAATCAGGGTGGAAGCCAAAGAAAGATCAGGCTGTTGAATCTAGAAAATCATGAGAAGTATATTCTTCTTGCGAATAGAAGCAAGAAAAATTTTGGAGTTCGTATCTCCTTTAACCACCCATTTGATCCTTGCCTTTTGGTGAAGATGGTCATGTTCAATACGAAGCTCCGACGAAAAGGCAAGCTGGGCCAATGCCCATGCTTCCTTGTTAGCAGTGAGGGTACCTCATCAAAAGATGATTCTGCTAAAACAAGAGTTTCTTTGGTCTATCGTACGCAGTCTAAGATATTCTTGGAAACCAGAATATTCCGCGCCTTAAGGCTAGCCTTAAGACGCTTCGGCTTACGAGAGAACACCACACACGGGGGGCCACTAACAGGGGAGTTCCAGGAGTCTTCAACTACACTATGGAAGGTATGGTGAGATCTCCACATGCTCTGAAACCTAAAGGAGGGTGGGCCAGAAAGAGAAAGGGGAGCATCTAAGCAGCAAAGGAGCATGGTCTGAGAAGGTATGGTGGAGATGGGAAATAGAGAAAGAAAAAGGAAGACTGAACCACCCTTCAGAAGAGAAAACTCTGTCGAGTCTGGAGAGAATACAGTTTGGCCCGTCTTGGTTGTTACACCAAGTAAAGGATGAATTGACGAAAGACACCTCAGAAAGACCCTAACCGAGGATGAAGGCATTGAAATCCACTACTGCCAAATGGTTAACGACATTGCCTCCACGTTTTTTGGCATGGCTGGCGACAACATTAAAGTCGCCACCCAAAACAGAAACAGAAAAGCCTAAGTCGGATAGAGGGAGAATATTAAACCAAAGGGTCAATATTTCTATCCTGTCGCACTTAGCATAAACAACAGAGAACATAAAATACATGCAGAAAGGGGGACACAAACAAGCAACCGAAAGCAACTGATCTGAGTCGATGACAGGGTGTACGACACTGTCTTTGGACCAAAGGATCCAAATCTTGATACATTTACTAAGCACCAACAAAGCCAAGAGATAAGGCAGCTCTAGTGACCGCCTCCGGTCCTACTAACGGGTCCATAAGCGCCACCAAGCAAACATAGTTCTTCTTAACAATGCGCTTGAGTCTAGATAACGATGCATCATTACCTACTCCATGAACATTCCATTTGAGAAAGCTTGCCATCTAGAGAAGACAAAAAACAAGAAAAGAGGACACATAGAAAGAAGACGACTGAAGGCAAGCACACCTCCCAGCTCAGATAAGATATAGAGTCCGTCGAGTAGATCTAACGATCTTCTTGGACGCTGCTATAGAGCATGTGCGAATGGTGTGGGGAGTGCGAGGTACCGACCGAAGTCTACGACGCGAGACTCGTGAAGTCGGCTTTTCAGGTGACTCGCAGGAAACAACAAACTCATAGAGCGACGATCATCACAGTTTGTATCAGGGACTGTAATGCCAGACCTAGGCAGATAAGAATTCTTAGTAAGTCGAGATAGGCGATCATTAATGATCTCCATCTCATCCTTACTAAGAAGGAGAGAGGAGATAGAAGCAACAGACACTGGATTAGGAGCAGATAAGGAGGAAGAAGGGGAGGAGGATGTGGAGTTGCTCGAGAGAGACAACACCTGTTGCTGTGTGAACTGCACCGATACTGATCTTTTATTAGATTGACAGATTCTCCTACGGAGTATAGTTCAGATACCGAGAAGCCCCCAACCAACAAGGGACCGAACCAAACTAGAGCTAACCGAAGAATAACCAACCAAGAAATTAGGCAGTCGATGAGGATTATATGTAGTTCCCAAATAGCTAGCAACATCTGTGCTAGGTATTTGGAGACTATACATGCCAATCGTACGTCGATGCCTTGGGACAGAGACAAGCCGACGAAAAACCAACCACAAGATCAAATGCGAACACGCAAAAGGCACTATCAGTCTTGCCGTGTTCGAGGGAAAACCGACGCGCCAACGATAAAGCTAATACGGAAAAAATAATGATCAATCAGAAAAAAATCCTGAGCCAGCCAAACATAGCCATAGATCAGGAAGAGAAAAAGCCAGCATCCAACCAGAGACCAGAGAGAGGAGCAAAAAGGAACCACTCAAACCAGTCGACAAAGAAGCCGATATCTAGTTTGCCTTCACAAGGGAGGGAAAAAAGGCAAACTAAATAAGAATCACCAGAAAAGAAAACTGCCACACACTAAGACAAAGAACACATCCTAGCAAAGTCTAAAACCCACACGTGACCCACCACCATCACAACCGAAGCTACGATGTTGGTGATGGGGAGCTTACACTAAGGCACGACACGGATCAAGTAAAGAACACTACAATCAACAACCAAAGAAGAAGCAACAAACATATCCCAGTCCGAGTATAAAACACAACAAACTAGAGAAGCAAACCTAATCTGAGAAGGGCATGCAAAGAACTGAGACGCTAAAATCTGCTGCTCCAAAACCACCTTCCATCGAAAGCAACCAACGAGTGGAAGCTAGGTAAGTCAACGTCCTGAACAGACTTGGCGATGGTGTCAGCAGGGGAAGAGTTGGTGGTCAAATCCTTCTCTATCCCTGCTAAAAAGCTTGCTAGAGAACCCGAAGACAATGGACAACAAGCGAATCCAATGAAATCCATCAAAGAGTCCATTGAACCATACTGAGAAATAAGGTGCATAAAAAAAGGTTCAATTTGAGGGAAACAACCAGAGCTAGAGCAAGACAAACCCTTCACTTCCACTAAGCCATCATCACCGCCTAAAAGGTCACTGGCTAAGTCTGCTGACTGTGAAGTCACCGAACTTGGCACCAAAACAGTGGCAGGACCCAGTACTGCCAATCCTTCAGAGGAACAACCAAGCCTGTCAACAACAAAAGCCAAACTACCCATGTCATTTACAACAGCTAAAGGAACTGATTCCACCGCACAACTGCCCTGCACAAAAACCACTAGACAAGCCACATCAGAGAACACATCACAAACTATCATGACAAATGGATTAGCCAACACCACAGTAGGAGGAGCCCGCTTTCCTGCAATCGAAGACATGACCATAGGGGATGTCAAGAAAGAGTCAGATGGAGGAGAAGAGTTGTAGGAAGCCATCGAACGACGTGATCGACGTCGGCGAAGATGAACTGCAACCTTCCTCCCACTATAATCCGCTCTGGGCTTTGCACAGTCCATAACGCAGTGGCCACAATGGGGAGGGGTGGTCAACTCCCCTTCACCCACAATGTCAATGTCAACAAATTTTGCAAAATCATGGCCAAGGACTCCTCCACACACAACAGAACCAACCTTAAATCCATGAACAGACGTAACCGACAAAGAAGGCAAGCAACTGAAGCGCAACATAGGCACAAAGCAGGTGTTCAATTCCTGATTTGTCCTGTTGGCAGCAGGACTTTGCTTCTTAGCCATAGTTGCAGGTGCTTGAATACTAACACACCCGCGCGGGGAAAGTTTAGTCACCAACACTGACAAAAAAAGGGAGCAAACTCCAAAAGCACCCATCCACATCCATAAATCTGAACCGCAACAAATCAACAAAAGAACTAAGGGAGAAAATGTTGGATCTAGATTAACCCTAGTGGGGCGGTGGGATGAATAGGGTTTATTAAAATAATTCGATATATTAAAGATATCACAGAACAGATTGCAGCAGATAAAATAAATGCAAAAAATAAATAACACAGAAATTTTACCCAGCTTCGGCAAACCCTACCTACTACTGCATTCTCCAAGGTTTTTGCTGGAATTAAAAACAAGCTCCCGCATACAAAAACTTATAAACTCGCGACTCCCTCGCTAACCGCCTATACAGTCTTGTACACTCGCAAACCCTGCTATTGATTTAATTCTACGCTCAAAACCCTAAATTGATTTCTGTCCCCAAAATCAGATTTTCCCCTAGCTACAAACCCGTAGCTAGTAAAACCTAGTTAAAATTCTATAACTAGTAAACCTAGTTTTTATAGAAAAAACTAGAAAATAAATAGTTTATTTTCAAAACAAAGTAAAAAAAAACAAAGTAAACTAAAAAAATAAAAACCTTCCCTTTTACAAATAAGCAAAGCCAGCCATTTTCATTATTTTGTTTACACCATTATTTCCTCAGCCCGATAATCCTTTGCTCTCTGAAAAAATATGGTGGCGGTTCAAAGGAATTAGGGTTTTGATCGACTTCAAAAATTCATGGCTAATGGATGGATCTCCAAAAAATCTTCGAATTATTGTATGCTGTCAGACTTCACGAATTCGACCCTCCCACCTTGCTCGATCAAAATCTGGTATGATTTCTCCTTTTTGATTGAGGACTTGAATTGTTTTTCTGTGTAATTAGGGATGAATTTTTCCGATGAGGAATGGTGTATATATAGGATAATTAAATCTTAAACTTGCCCTGATTTCATAATATGATTTGTCTGATTTCTTGTATGGCTTGATTAATTTATTGCGTGAAAAATGTTGCCTTTGATTCGATGATTTAATGCCATGAATTTGCTTGAGTTTATGCTGTCGAATCTTGAATGAATTCTGGAAAGAAGAAAGTGTTTTCCTTAGCTCCTTGCATGGAAAAAATTATGGAAAAAATTTCTTTCCCCTGCGAATTAGATATCATTCCAGAAATGATTAATGAACAATATTTGCATGTTCTTGCTTAAAACAGTCTATGTCCATTGCATGATTTCTAGAAATATATTCTTAGTCCCTTGCGAATAATTGATTGAATCTTGCCATTTTTTGGAATCAATTAAAGTTGTTTCCTTGTTTGATTTTATGTATATTTGTGTATTCATGCTTGAGTTTGAGCTTTGCATACCATTTTGAAACATTCATTCGAACTGTCCAACAAAGAAAGACTTGCACCACTATTTTCTTGAAAAGTATATGACTTCATATCTGCACTTGCTTTGTTGACTGTGCACTTATATATGTTGCACCATGCATAAAAAATGTCACTGGCTTCTTGTATATATTTTCCCACTTTGGCTTGAACCTGAACCATGAACTTGTGTTGTTGCCGAGCCTTGCTGCATCACTTTGTATGACCAGAATTTGGCTTACTGTTATGTATAATTCTGATACATGCATGCATCATTTTGAAGCAGTCTTGTACTCGCTTTGAGCTTGCTCCATGCAATGTTGTATTTGATGTTGCTTGCCACTGTCTTATTTGTAACCACTCCACTTGTATTTTGTATTTGTGCATGACCTTGTTGTCTGGCTTGTGTTCTTGAGTAGTTCACATGTGCTCGACCCTGTTTCTACTTGTAACTTCATCCAGACTGTTTTGCTATGTCCATGATGCATGCTGACCATTTCCTGCTTGCCCTTGGTCGAGCTTGGTCTTTATGGTCGCTCCTCAGTTGCTCGCAATCTTGAGCACTATACATCGTTATGCATGTGCATGCATCACCGTATACATACATATGTATATATACACATATGTGTGTACATATATGTGTTTGTTTTTGTTGCTTGAGTGTTCATGGATACTTGCGGCATGAAAATGTTGTCAAGCTTTACCTAAGACATCATATTCGATATATTTGTTCTTTACTGACCATATTTCCCCTACAGAAAAAAATATGTTTATATGCATACAATGTACATGTATACATGTATAGTGCACGTCCAGAGAATATATATATGTGAGCACTACAGACGACGTCTACCTTGTGGCATTTACAGTGAATCACTGTGAATGTCACAAGCTGTCTAGACATAGATGGATGTCCATATAAATCCGATCAAGTCATGAAAAATGATGAGAAACACACCAAAATTCTAAGAAAAATAAATTTTTAAAATAAAAAATTAAATCTGCTACAATTTAAAATTATTTCTGTTCTAGATTACTCTGTGTGTATTTCTTTTTGTGATAGGTAATCAGAAGACTGAACTGATTGAAGTAGGCAGAAGACAGAAGACAAGTGTGTATGAGTGTAACTGTATATGAGAGAGTAACTGTACAATTGAGTGACTGAGTGAACTGTAGTGAGGAGTAGTGTATAAGAATGAAATTGTTATGAAATTGAGTGTATTGTATTACAGTGTACAAATAGTGGAGTTATAAATTTGTACTGTTGAAATAAAATATTATATTTAAATAATATACTATTTGAAAATTTAAATTCTTGTGCACAAGTATTCTTTTTAAATATAAATATTATATTCTGTCTGTGATGTAATAAAACAGTACAATTATAAACACATTTATAATAATAAATATATGTTTGTTAGCATCAAACAAAAGTCATAGAATTGTTAGATACAACAATCTCCGCTTTTTGATGATGACCAACATAAAATAAGATTTTGAATATAATATTAAAATAAATGTGTTTGACAGTGAATTATTGAACTCCCTCTATTTGAATGCCCCCTACAACAAAACTCCCTTAGATATGTGCATGAGTGGAAAACGATAATTGAACTTCAATATTAAAATATTTAAAGAATATCCACTTATCGATCAAAATCTTAACCTATTCTCCCCTTTTTGTTATCATCAAAAGGATATAGAAATTAAAATAGTGATGAAATAATTGACTAAAAGTATAATATCGGCTTAAGAGCGATCATCATAACTCTCAATCAGTCAAACAAAAATCATAATATTCTAAGAACTAGTGGCAAATTTCACATTATAAAATGATGGATTTACGATGAATTCTATAAAAATGGAGAGAGTTTACAAAATATGATTCCAATTATTTTTAAAAAGATTTTTAAAGATGAATCACAAAATAGTGATGGATTTGGACAACGATTATAAATTCAATTTTAAGTGATGCAATCAAATAATCTAAAATCCCAATAACTATCAATCAATAATATAATATATCATAAAATATTAACATATTTCACAAATTAGAGAATGGATTTATAAGCTGGTTTTTACACACCAAGGAGAATTTCATATGAAAATTTATTTATAGCATATTATTTTCTTTTTCTTTTTATTTAACAGCACATTGACCATGCATAACCAAATCTTGGATTTTTAAATGAGGTCAGTTGCAGCTTAAAAATAATTAATCTCATAACCATGCATGACTAGAGCTTGGATTTTTATATGAGGTTAGAGAAACACTTATGAATATTATATTTTTATTATTTTCTGTTTCAAAAAGATAAAACTCCTCAGTATATAAAACCAATATGGATGACAGAAATATAGTAGGTGTAGAAATAGTTTGTGAAATAAATTTGTAAATTAATCACATTACGAAATATGCTCAATTGTACCGGGATTCTTGAAAATTTTCATTTATCACTAATTCTGAACTATAATATAATCACAATTCCATCACAAATATTTCCATTGTTTATTCAAGATGAACTTTTTAAATATTAAACTCTCCACATTAATATAAAATCATGATGGATGGTAGAATAATGGTAGATAAATGAGATGTTCGTGAAATAAGAGCCAATTCAGAGATATTATAACAACTGTTCAACCATCATGAAAATTTATATAAAATCTCCTCTTGTTGTGAAATATACTGTAGTTACAACTCACCACAGTTTCAAAAATACTAATAATAATTTTGATGAATTCTAAATACAGTTCAGTTTGGTTATTGATTTCAATTTCTAAATAAATATTCAGCACATGATTTTAAAATTGAAAAATCAATTACAAGAGGGATTTAAAAAGATTATTGAAAAATCAATTACAAGTGGGATTTAAAAAGATTATTGAAAAATCAATTACAAGTGGGATTTAAAAAGATTTATACAAGACAAGAGGGATTTAAAGAGATCTATACAAGATGAAGATCAGAATATAAAAAAAAAATCAAAACTTGAGAGAATTATAATACACTTATGATTCCACTTGTTCTCTCTGCTAACGGGGATTCTAATACCGCCCTGGTGGTTAACAAAGGTATCTTAGAGATAGATTTTATGTCTTGCCACTTGACATAGAATTATCAAAAAAATTTACTAAGCCCAAACAGTTAAATCTAACAGATCAATTTCATCTATCAGAGCAGCAAGACAAATTTACCACAAACAAGCAGTTATTAAAAAAACTTTTTCAAAACGATTTCTTTTATTAGAGCAAGACAACAATCAATTTCAAAGTAGACTTGTCAAGAGAATTTTTCTTAGATATTTCTGACTGTCACATAAGATGATTCACGATCGAAGATTAAAAATATAGTTTATTTTAAATCATTTCAAGGGGTATGAAAATCTCAAGATTCAATGAATCAATCACACCAAATTATAAGTTTCAAGTCCAAGATATGTGTGAGATTCATGAATTAATAATTTCAAATGATTTCAAACAAACATATATTTAAATCAAATGATCATGAAATAACAGTGTGTTTCAAGACCAGAATTTTTTAAAGATTTTTTCACAATTATTTCTGACAAGCACAAGAGAAAATTTCAGAATATTTACATCAAGCATGAGAGATATTCATGATCTATAGTTGAAACGGTTTATTTGAAATCACTTGAATCAATGCAAATTTTGGGATACAAAGAATCAATGACACAAGATTATTAATTTCAAATCTAAGAAGTGTGCGAGGTTCAAAATATCAAAGAATTTCAAATGATTTCAACAAATAAATATCTATGACAGATGATCATGAATAATAATGAATTTCAAGATGTAAACAATGATTCAAGCCAAATGTTTTTCAATTCATAAATAATCAAGTCAATCAATAAACCAGTGAAATTATCACAATTGAAAAATAGTTGTGTGCTGCAATGAGTATAATTTTTCAAGCCTTTCCAAAATGAATTAGAAGAAAGTTAAAATAGCAGAGATGTGTGAAATTTCAAATGTTTTTCAGATCTTCAAAAAAATTAGAATTCAAATTAACAGTGTTCAAGTTATAACATGAATGCTTCTGCATTGTTAGGAATTCAAAAGTCAAAAAATAAACTTCAAAACAATTGCAGATATTTACAAGTTTAAATTCAAAATCTAGAAGTGATTACAACATCAGAGTTTTATACAAATGAAGCGAATTTCCAGAAGATCATGAATTCTGCAATTTGAAGTTAAGAAAGCCCAGATAAAAGAAAATAATAGGGCAGTGTCAAATCAAATCATCATAATCAAAAGAAAGAAATTGAAGGGGCAGAAGGAGGAATAAACAAAGAAGAATAAAAACAGAGAATATTAATAGAGATGAGTCTAGAGATCATACCTGAATTCAATGTAAGCAAATTAATCTCTAACTCAACAATCATAGGCTAAGGAACTCTGAATGATACAGAAACATGGAACAGCTTGAATTCAATCTCTTTTTAGCAAAGCAGTTCCTTAGCCTCCTCTGGTACCTAACAGTTTAGGGGATCAAGTGGTCTAACAAAATTTGTGAAACCACTCTGAAAAGTGTTCACGACTTTTGGTATCCAAACCTGTTTGTATAACAATCCATTAGAATTTACTATTGTACCTTTAGGGACCCAAATCTATTTAAATATAGTTAAGGTTGTTTTATTTCCTTTTGGGATCCAGGATTGTTTAAATGGATTGTTACACAACAAATTCATATCTCGTTCGTGATTCAAAAACCCTTTGAAATTATTTGAATTCAAAATTTCAGAACAACCATTAACAAAGCAATTTGAAGAATTTCTATCATTAGAATTCAGTTTTTCAGATCCATTGATTTTCCCAAATCCAAGACCATATTTATTTCCAATAAAACTTGATTTTTGCAATAACATATTCAATGATTTTTCCCCATTAGAGAATTTTTCCAAAGTTCATTCTAATCATTGAATTTTCGATTTAAGATCACTGTTTTATTTTTATTAAATATGAACAATAATTATTACTGATCTTTCTTTCAGCATCATGTTGTTTCAAAATCAAATTTTCATTTTCAAGTAATTTAATTTTGGTTTGGGATTTGGAAATTTCGAATTCAAAATGATTTTGCTTTTCAGATTCAAGTTTTTCAAAGGATTTGAATTTTTCAATCTCATTTTCAAGCTTTTCCAAAATCAACTTAGTTTTCAACAAGCTTCCTTTTTCAAAAATTTCAAGTTTGGAATTTTCAGATGTCTTAAAAAGATCCAAATCCTTTTGCAAAAAGTTATTCGGAATTAATAACTCAATCCCATTTACTTTTTTGATCAGAATTCCATTCTCAAGCTTTTGAATATTTTTATTGAGATGAACAAGATTGTTCCTAACTTCAAACAATTTTTGCAATCAGAATTTTCAGATTTCATAACATTTTCAAGCTTTAATTCCAAACTATTATTTTTTCTAGTCAACTCAAGATTTTTAGATTTCAAAGTTTTATTTTTCCGTCGGAGTTTATCAACAGATTTAGTTAAATCAATGCACATATAAACCAAATCTTCATATGAGAAACTTTCAGTTTCATTGTCTGTTGAGTCTCCATATTTGATCTATCTAAATTTTCATCTATTTCTCCTTACAAGCATAGATCTGAATTTGAGTTGACCTTCTAAGGTTTTGAGCAGTTGTTGTCTTTTCCATACAACGTGTCAAGAGTTTTCCAGTTATCCTACGCAGTTAAACAATGAGAGATAAATTTTAGTTGATCATTACCAAGATAGGATTATATAATATGCATAGTATGAACATTAAAAACCTTATTCCTTTTATCTAACATATCTCCCAAATTTTCAATAATATTCCAATATTCAAAATTAACATATTTTAAATAGAATTCGATTTTTGATTTCCAAATTGAAAAATCGGTTCCATTGAAAATAATTGGAATATCACTGGACTGACTCTTGCTATATTGACAACTGGGGAACACCATCTCTAGAGTTAATAAAATACCAAGCTCTGATACCACTTGTTGGATCTAGATTAATACTAGAGGGGGGAGGGGGTGAATAAGGTTTATTAAAATAATATGAGATATTAAATATATCATAGAACAGATTGTAGCAGATAAAATAAATGCCAAAAATAAATAACACAGAGATTTTACCCAGCTTTGGCAAACCCTGCCTACTGCTGCATTCCCCAAGATTTTTACTAGAATTAAAAACAAATTTCTGCATATAAAAACTTATAAACTCGCGGCTCCCTCGCTAATCGACTATACAGTCTTGTACACTCGCAAACCCAGCTGTTGATCTAATTTTATGCTAAAAACCCTGAACTGATTTATGTCCCCGAAATCAGATTTTTCCCTAGCTACGAACCCGTAGCTAGTAAACCCTAGTTAAAATCGTATAACTAGTAAACCTAGTTTTCATAGAAAATCTAGAAAATAAATGTTCGATTTTCAAAACAAAGTAAACTAAAAAAACCCTCCCTTTTACAAATAAACAAGGTCGACCATTTTTCATTATTTTATGTGCCCCATTATTTTCTCAGCCCGACTATCCTTTGCTCTCTGGAAAAATATGGCGGCGGCTCAAAGGAATTAGGATTTTGATTGACTTAAAAAATTCATGGCTAATGGACGGATCTCCAAACAATCTTCGAATTGTTGTATGCTATCAGACTTCACGAATTCGATCCCCAAACCTTGCTCGATTTAAACCCGGTATGATTTCTCCTTTTTGATTGAGGACTTGAATTGTTTTTTTGTGTAATTGGGGATAAATTTTGTCGATGAGGAATGGTGTATATATAAGATAATTAAATCCTAAACTTGCTCTGATTTCATAATATGATTTGTCTGATTTCTTGCGTGAAAATTGTTGACTTTGATTCGATGATTTAATGCCATGAATTTGCTTGAGTTTATGCTGTCGAATCTTGAATAAATTCTGGGAAGACGTAATCGTTTTCCTTGGCCCCTTGCATGGAAAAAAATTTGGACTAAATTTCTTACCCGTGCGTATTAGATATCTTTCCCGAAATGATTATTGAACAATATTTGCGTGTTCTTGCATAAAACAGTCTATGTCCCTTGCGTGATTTCTGGAAATACATTCTTGGTCCCTTGCGAATAATTAATTGAATATTGCCATTTTTTGGAATCAATTAAAGTTGTTTCCTTGTTTGATTTTCTATATCATTGTGTATTCATGCTTGAATTTGAGCTTTGCATGCCCTTTCGAAACATTCATTCGATCTGTCCAACAAAGAAAGACTTGCACCACTACTTTCTTGAAAAGTAAACGGCTTCATACATGCACTTGCTTTGTTGACTATGAACTTATATTTGTTGCACCATGCATAAAAAAATGTCATTGGCTTCTTGTGTATGATTTCCCACTTTGGCTTGAACCTGAACCATGAACTTGTCTTGTTGTCGAGCTTTGCTGCATTACTTTGTATGACTAGAATTTGGCTTACAGTTATGAATAATTCATGATACATGCATGCACCATTTTGAAGCAGTCTTGTACTAGCTTTGAGCTAGCTCCATGAAATGTTGTATATGTTATTGCTTGCCACTGTCTTGTTTGTAACTGCTCCACTTGTATTTTGTATTTGTGCACGACCTTGTTGTCTGGCTTGTATTCTTGAGTAGTTCACATGAGCTCGACCTTGTTTCTACTTGTAACTTCATCCAGACAGTTTTGCTGTGTCCATGATGCATGCTGACCATTTCCTGCTTGCCCTGGGTCGAGCTTGGCCCTCATGGCCGCTCCTCAGTTGCTCGCAGTCTTGAGCACTATACATCGTTATGCATGTGCATGTATCACCATATACATACATATGTATATATACACATTTGTGTGTATATATATATGTGTTTGTATTTGTTGCTTGAGTGTTCAAGGATACTTGCGGCATGAAAATTTTGTCAAGCTTTACCTTACATATCATATTCGATATATTTGTTCTTTTCTGACCATATTGCCCTTGCATAGAAAAATATGTGTATATTCATACAATGTATGTGTATACATGTATAGTGCACGTCCAGAGAATATATACATATGAGCACTACAGATGATGTCTACCTTTTGGTATTTACAGTGAATCATCATGAATATCACAAGCTGCTTGGACACATATGGATGTCCATATAAATCAGATCAAGTCATGAAAAATGATGAGAAGCACATCAAAATTCTAAGGCAAATAAATTTTTAAAATAAAAATTAAATCTGCTAGAATTTTAAATTATTTCTGTTCTAGATTACCATGTTTCTTTTTGTGACAGGTAAGCAGAAGACTGGACTAACTGAAGCAGGCAGAAGATAGAAGACAAGTGTGTATGAGTGTAACTGTATATGAGAGAGTAACTGTAAAATTAAGTGACTGAGTGAACAGTAGTGAGGAGTAGTGTATAAGAATGAAATTGTTTATGAAATTGAATGTATTGTATTACAGTGTACAAATAAGGGAGTTATAAATTTGTACTGTTGAAATAAAATATTATATTTAAATAAATACTGTTTGAATATTTAAATTCTTGTGCTGTAATATTCTATTTAAATTTAAATATTATGTTTTGTCTGTGATGTAGTATAATAGTACAATTACAAACACATTTATAATAATAAATAAATATTTGTTATCATCAAACAAAAATCATAGAATTGTTAGATACAACAGAAAACACGGATCTCAACCTCTTGAGAACCCACAAAAACAACCAAAAGTGGAGCTCTGGCAATTTCCAACAAAGAGTTCGCAATAACTCCGAACTCCGGGCAAGGCCTGAGAAAGCATCCACGAACCACAAACTCTTCAGGGAACGGAGACGAAGTCTCCATCAGAAAATAAGGCTAATCGATTTCGGTTAAGAGAACGATATGCAACAAGAAAGACGAGAGAGGATGTGAGAGCAGAGAGAGAGAGAAGTATAAGCAGAAGTAAGGGAGAAGAGAGAAAATCGCAAAGCAAACTAGAGAGCAGCTGCCATTAATTCGACCGTTGCTTTTTTTTACTTTTTTTTACTTTTTATTAGTAAAAAAAAAAACGGTTCTTATATTATTACTAGATGAAAATGATCTTCTAACAACTTTTAACAAGTACAACGTTGTTTATCGACAAAACTGTTTTCGGTAACATTATCGATATTTCTTTAAACTACTTATCTTTGTAAACAAAAATTCAACAACATGTTTTCTCCTCATTCATTATTATTTATAAAAGGATTTAGTAAAGGTTATAAAACCATTTTTATAACAGTATATCCAAGATTTAAATATTTAAATAACCTTGATATTTAAATATTTACTACCCGAAGTTTCAGCTTGTTACATTTTCCCCTCCTTAAAAGGAATTTCGAACCCGAAATTCTATGCAGTAATTAATCCAAAGAATGTCAAATATTCCACGAAGGAAACTCTATGTATCCAGGCGTTTTTCTTGAAAGTATACTTTCAAAACAATTTCATAAATCGAAATTTAGAGTTTAAGACATACCTGGATATTATATGATTGAAACTTCTCAATTTGTGATCAATATTTTATCAATCCTGCAAACTTTTCTCCTTCGCATGCTCAGTTTAGGGTAGATTCTAGGACCTTTTTTTTATTGCGACCAATGATAAATCATCAAGAAAGACATATTCTTCTTGTGTGGTACCCAACAAATTGTACCAATCAGTAATCGTGGCAGTCGTATTATAAGGATTATCAATTAATCTCGTTGGGATAACTATCACATCAAAGTTCAAAGATACTAAAGAAAGACTTTCAAATGGTAACTATGAATATATGAAACAAGTTAGTAGTGGCTTTTATTTATATATCAATTTCTTTCGTTAGAAATAGGATCTTACTCATCTAAGTGGATCTATACCACACACTCAGTATAGGATATTTAATTCTATTTCAACCATTGTCAAATAATCAAGTGAAGGTTTACTCCCTTTGTTGCGGTACCCATCAAAATGTACCAGAGAGTAAGATTTTCGAGTTAGACTCCAAACAATATCTTCAATTAAGTCAATCCAGTTTTTATAAGATATCCTTTTGTCAGAAAGATGATTATATTTATCAAAGTGGACCCAAGCCACATACTCAATCTAGGATATCTTATCCTATTGCGATCGGAATCCCCTCATTAAGTAGAGACTTACTCTACTGGTTCAATACCACATAGAGTAATAATTGCACTATCCAAGATCAATTGTCTTATACCACACATCATCAATATCATCATTCGAAGAACCATCATATTGCGACCGGCTGTTAGGGAATGCAGAATCGATTGTTAAGGCAAAACTAACATTAGAGATAGGGTGAATAGTGTTTTCAAGGAATTTAAGAAAATCTAAAACTTATATGATCTACTATATGAATCATACACCACAGAAATGATCACAAACACAGAATCAAACACAAACACAGAAATAAACAAAAATAAAATGCAAAAAAGAAAGAACACACTGGATTTTATACTAGTTCGGATTACTCCTACGTCTGGTCCCATGCAACACTGGATTGCACAAAGTTTTATTACTATATCAATATCCAAGTACAACACCCTTGATTTCCCGGCCACAAGGTTGCCACTTATCCAAACACCCTTGATCAAGTATATTCCCCCTTGATCTCCCGGCTACAAGGATAACACCGATTCTTTCCTTGATTTCATGGCCACAAGAAACACACCGTTTCCAAAACTATCCCAACCTTACCCCCAAAAGATTACAATAGCCTTGTAACTCTTCAATAGCACTTTGATTCAGAGAGTAATGAGTAGAGAGTGAGAATAGAAGAAGTTTTATATAATTAGACTTGAAATCGGTAGAGTATAAGTGCAGAAATCATAAAAATATGATATATTGATGGTGGAATGAAAGGAGATGAAGATGGAGAAAAAGAATGATTAAAAAATTCGAAATCACCCCTATTTTTAAGGTTTGAAAGGTTGCAATGCTTCTAGAACGTTACAAACAGTGAAAAGACACTTCCTTTCAAAATTGAAAATGTAACAGTTACATGTCGACATAGCTAACTATGTATATCGACATATGTCTTTTAAAATTTGAATAATTTTATAGTGTTTTACTATATAGATAATTCTGGAAATTATTGAATTAAAATATAGTGATATAAATAAGTATTATAAAGTAGAAAATCATATGAAACTATAAATACAAATTATATAAACATATTTATAAAATTATAAAGTTTAAAACTTTATAAGTATAAAGATATAAAAGTATATAACTATATAAACTTTAAAACTTGAGTTTAAAATCAAAAGTAAAATAGAAAAACTTAATTAGAATAGAATTTGAAAATGGAATTTGAGAATAGAATTTGAAAATAGAATTTAAAATTTAAAAATCATAAATTGAATTTGAATTTGAATTTGAACCTGGAGTGCTATTCAGAGTCTTACATAAACTAAACTGTATTATTATATTTATCTTAAACTCTTGAAATCTTGATCACTCATGATTCTTGGATCTTCTCTGAATTCTGAATCTCTTGAATCTCTAAAACTGTATTGTCTTTAATATTAATTCCTATATACAAATCATGCACATATGTAAATATGTATATATTCTAAATAGAGATTTTAGTATATATTTTGTAATCAATTAAGATTGAAATAAGGTTATTGTCATCAAAACTCCATTCTCCAACAATCTCCCTTTTTTTTATGATGACAACCTTAGTTTATAAAATATTCATACATGTTCATACCTGTTGATGTTGATCCTTCCAATACTCCCCCTGTCTATATGAATCCTTAAACTAAGTCTATATTTTATAATTTCTCCCCCTTTGGCATTATCAAAAAAATTCTAAAAATACTTCCCTAAATTCCTATAATTACTGTACTAGAGTAAAGTACTCCCCCTGAATCCTAAATCTATATATAATTTATAAAATACTAGCATAAAGTACTCCCCCTAAATTTACGACAATACAATACTAAGTACACAAACAAACTAATCCAAATATTATAATTACATAAGTCTCACAAAATAATCCAAGCACACCAATCCAAGTATTAATTTACATATGTTTTAAGTAATTCAAATCAATCATAAGTTCAAACAAATTCAATCAAATCAAATCAGTCAAATCATACCAAACAATCCAACGTTTCTTAGGACTTCTACCCAATCGTCTTCTCCAAAGATAGGATCCTTCTTGATGACCTCCCAATCTTCATCTTCTTTTGTTGGTGGTGGCATCAAAATGCTTCTCTTGTTGTTCAAACATCTTTATTTGGCTCAATTCAAGATGACATTGGTTTCGTAGTATTATAGAGAGGATATTCTTGAAGGAATTAAATGTTTCTTCAGGATTTTCTCTTAGATTATGAATTGGATTTGCCATAGATTTGTTAGTAATTGAATAAAGAAGAAGGAGAAATGAAATAATGAATTTTTCTGGAAGAAATAGGCTTAAAAAGGGTCTGGAATTCGTTGGATTTGAATGGACATGAGTTGGTTATTTAATTTTTAATTTTGAAAAGTTTGGAAAAAAACTGGCAGTTATATGTCGTCATAGCAAAGTATGTAAGTCGACATACTTATTAATTTTTTTGAAAATTTTCAAATTTTGAATCTTTATTTCTTATATTATATTTTAATTCTAAATCTTTTATAGAAAGTTAAAGATTATTTTGACATAAATAAAACTCCATTCATTACTTCATGAATTGTAAATACATCCAACCAACTAAGACAAACTAAATACGAGATCCGAAAGCAAATACAAGCAAATATTTAAAGATAACTTAAAATAAATAGGCTAGTTTTCAGTGGATGATGAGGAGGAAGATGAAATTCCAAGCTTTCTTCCTATCTTGCTCATGAACTTAGTCATTTTGGAAAAATTCTTTTTGAGCTTCTTTTGATTGTTGACTATCTTCATTTGATTTTGAACAATCATCTCACTGGAAATGGTTCAAGCGTTGATTGGACACTCAACACTTTCTAAAGAAGTTTCTTCTTCTTTGATTTCCATAGGCTTTTGTTCTTGTTGCATTCGAGCTTGTTTGTCTTCGAATGTCTCATACGGTTTGAAAGTGAGAAATTTTCATAAGGTGTACGTTTGTGGAGTCAAACACCTTTCTTAGCACAAATTCTTCTCCGTGAAGATTAACTCCAAAATATTTGAAAATACGAGTGAGATAAACTCCATAATAAAGAGTGTTTTCTCTAGATGAAGTTTCTATGGGCTTGAACTCTCTTAAGATCATATCGGCCCAATTTATGTCTGTGACGGCCCGCCCCGAACCAGCCGACATTTCCAATGAAAGTGCGTTGTGCCAATGCCCGACTAGCACGAGATGGTCGCAAAATAAAGGAAAAGAAAGAGAAAAAAGGAATTTGAAACTATGAACTAACAAGGAACCTGTAGTATATCTCACAGCGCATGGAATAAAATATAATAACAACATAACTTTGACATAAAACAGGCGAGATAGAGCATAAGATGAAAACTAAATCATCATAGTAACAAAATCCATAATACAACTTATGATCCAACATCATTATTACAACTTCAAATTTCTGTGTCTAAAGCAAAAGAAAGAAAAGGTAACTACTAATGCCCAAGCAGTGACCAGCTACAACACAGGGAGTATATATGTATATCATACGTGGAAGCCTCCTACGCATCTCCGGACAACTACTTGTGCATTACCACCTAACCTGTTTCTAGTCTGCTCATTTAGGAGCACCCAGAGTAATAAGAAGAGACATAAAACTCTGGGTCAGACAAAAGTCTGGTATGAGCGATAAGCAATAAAACAAAACAATAACAGATATAATCCAATCATACCTGAACCTGTTCCTGTAACCAAAGAGTTAGCACAACAAGATGTACAATACTCTAACGTAATACTAATATAAAGTGTAAATGGGGGCGTGGGTCATGGTGATAGCAAACATCAAACATAGCAATCATCCTCACATCTCTCACTCAATGCGTAAAGCATACGATATCCACCACTTGATCACCCAATCCTTTGCTACGATCACTTTGCTCCATAGAGTCACTATGACCCCATTGCACTGATCCATAGCCACTAATCCGTCCCTAAGTGGTGAACTAAAGTTATGGATATCGATAACCCCTTTGCACGTGTCCCGCAGCAAAGCCCAATCATGAAGTTAACTCGTCGGTTCCCATATGGATCCTGAGTGCTAACTCCTCATTTGGACTACCTATGCGTCTCGGGTTTTGATCTCCATTACAGTTTGGTTCGAAATTCCAAATTTCCATTCAGTCTGTTCACTGTCCAAGCTCAAAGACCGGCTCGTGATTCTCCTTCGATTCGCAGTTTGTGACATTATACTTAGCTCGTGATGATCTCCAACTCCAGTTCGTGACCCACATGGTCGGCTCGTGACACCTCCTTGGCATTGGTTCATGACTCGCCCCCTGGCATCAGATCGTGATTCATGATGACCTCCTTCAATCTGCGGCTCATGGCGTCGTGCTCTGCTTGTGGTTCGTGACTCCAGGCATTGGTTCGTGGCACTCATCTCGGGTCGTGATCAAGCTTCTGGTCGTGGTGCATCATGGCGATCGGCTCGTGAGTCAGTTCATGAAGAGTAGGCGGTGCATGGTTCGGGTCGTGATTCATACGTCACGAGCGGGTCGGGTCGTGATGCCTGCTCACGAACGGGACTAGTGTGACCAATTTCTGCAACTTTTCCAGCAAGCAATATACGCCATTCGACGGCGTTTTCGACCATTCTAACTTTACTAAGCAATCATAAAACATTTCAAACAGTCATAACAACATGTATAATCAACCATAAACACCAAAACAACAATTTAACATGTTTATATGGATCAAACATACCCAAAACCCATGTTTTTCCCTTAATCCCCTTAATCATGATTTAACCATACGATTAGCAAAACATGTCCAAATTACCCAAATTTTTATCAAAGCCCTAAAATAATATTTTAGATTTACAAATTTTTCCAGATTTTTCTGAGGTCTAATTTCGCTAATTATCACTAATCACCCCTAATTAGTGAAAAACAATGCAAATCACTCACCTTAGCCACAAATTAATCTTAGATCTGATAAAATCTCTGATTTGGATCGAATCTCTATGCAACACAGCAACTCTAACTCTGATTTGGTGTTGATTTGCCTTGATTTGATGTAGATCTTCTTAATCCTTGATTAAACGGTGATTAAAGATGATTCTCTAATGTGGAGGCCATTGCTAGGGTTGAGAGGATGTTAGTGGCGGCTGAAAAATGACAAAGAAAAGGTTTCTCTAACCCTAATCAGCCCTCATATAGCTCTAATCCCGAAATCCCCCAATGGGCCTAGCTGCTAATCACCCGGTTAAGCCTAATTAAGCTGTTTTTCACCTTCTAAACCTTAATTCAGCCATATCTCCCAAACGGTAAGTCCGTTTGACAAGTGTGACCACTCTACGGAAAGGTAAACCATCATCCGAATCTAATGGAAGTGGTTTCAGGTCAACACTCATTATCAATCAAAAGTTATAGGCAAAACAAGATTGCTAGGGGCAAAACAGTCATTTAAAAATCGGCAAAAATCATGAACATGGTAAATGACCCCAATAGTCTTTCCCCAAAGTTACACGACTATACGACCTCATACGAAAAAGAAATAAATATTCTACGATCTTCCGATGCGTAGAATGCAGGTTGTTACAATGTCATAGCTACCAATAATAACAAAGAGTGCTTTTTGGACCTTGAGAGTTGAATTATTAAAGTTTCTGGAATGTGGAGTGATGGTACGTTGAAGGAGAAGGTTTATGATTCTTGTTTTTAGACGGAATAAGCGATTTTTAATTCCATTTGAGAATCACTTTCAAATATGTCGTGATAAGTCTCTAAATCAGTTTCGCCACTTTTGAAATCCGAAAAATCCAATCCCGTGCTTCTACAATTTAAGACAGTGCCCAAGATTTTGGAATTTAGAACAATTTGCGTGCCTTTGACGCTACTCCAAATTTGGTCTTCATTGCCTTTGAAAAATCCGCGATTAAGATTCGCATAGAACATCTTGACAAGTTTCGGGTAACACACTTCATCGTTATCCCAAAAGTCAATCGAACTTAAGATATCATTATGATCGAAAAGAGAGATAAGATCATAGGATGGAAAATCTCCAAATATGGCGAAAGCACACGTATTGACTTTTGCATTTGCTAAATACACAACATAGGTTTTGATAGCTTCTTTACCATTACGAAGATAACATTTGATGGTTTCAGTTAACTTCAATTTCTGAGATGAACTTGTGGAAGCCATTGAAGTCTTTGTTTTCAAGAGTATAGATATGAAGAATATAGTTTGAATTATGAATGAGAAGTAGAGAGAATAGATGTGTATATAGAAATTAAATGAATATGAATTGAATAGGCACAACTTTTCAGAAATCAATGACACCTTTTCAGATCTTGGGAGTTGGTGAAAAGTTGGTCGGAAGTTTGAAAGTTTAAACATTTGAAATTCAAATTTTGAATTTCAAATTACAGGCAGATATGTCGACATATAGACATATGTACATCAACATAT
>JASFAX010003048.1:0-43787 GCA_030737875.1 Allium sativum
CTTCCCGACTTTCACATGAAGTGCAGATTTTCCTGCAGGTCACAAAAAGGGACTCGAACCCAACTAATTCTCCTCCAATCGCCCAAAAGGTCGAGCCCTAGCTCACGAACTCTCACTGTACAAATATCGCAACCCCACAAAATCTGAATCGCATCCCTTAAAATTGGTATGAGGAAGGAGCCCTTGAACCCACGA
Source organism: Allium sativum (assembly GCA_030737875.1). NCBI lineage: Eukaryota > Viridiplantae > Streptophyta > Magnoliopsida > Asparagales > Amaryllidaceae > Allium > Allium sativum. The sequence goes on from JASFAX010003048.1 coordinate 196, forward strand.
ATTCAAACAAAGTTGTTAGGAGATTTAAGGAATTTTATCCCATTTGTTTTGATTTTTGGAAGAGGGTATATTCACGTTTGGTTTTTGAACTGAGTGGCGGCTTGTTTTATCATGCTGAAGAATGAGAATTTAGGTCTTAAGGACTTGGTTGATGTTTATTTATAGGGTCGGGAATTTTAGATATTTTAGTTAGATATTTTCCCATTATAATATCCATTTTAGATCCAATGTTGTTTATTTTTGTCCTCTAAAATTCCTATGATTACACACGATACCCAAAAATCACGAAACTGGACATGCAGCAACAGTTCGACATTACGATCCCAACGAAACTGGTTTCGTCAAATTCCGACTCCGTTTGCTCACACAACATATTTTTAACTGTCAAAATACTGACTGTTTATCACTCTAAATATCTGTATGACCACACAGTGACTCTAAAATCACGAAACTGAAAATCTAACAACTATCCAACACTGTGGATCCAACAAAACTAGTTTCGTCGAATTCCGACTTTGTTTGCAAAACCGACTATTTTTAAAGCTCTGGATGACCCATTTAAATATATAAATATATTTAAATATTATTAAATTAAATATAAATAAATTTATATTATCGTATATCTCACATATGATATCGTACAGCTCCAGAATATCATATCAGAATTTACAGTTTGGTATTTCAGATTATCTCGATATTCAATTTACATTGAAATATCCTTTTATAACGTATGTAAAGCGTTACGAATTATAAAGGAATTTCCACAGCGACTTTTCTGAAATTTGATTTGGACGTACATCAAAATCTACACGATGAAATCCCGATCTTTCTCTTCCACTAGAAAGATATACTCCACCAGCTCCACATGTTTCTTGTTTCACAGAAATCCGGCTTAAAACGAATCTTGTACATTCAGTTGAAGTCTGAATCGCCAAATCGCGAACTACCGCGCCATTTCGAGCTCGATTTTAATTGTATTATAATAATAAGTTCAAACTGACGTCGATTGAATATATTCGTCAATATAATTCAACTCTAAGCTAAATTAAATCTAAGGGACGACCCCGTTCACCGAATATTGTGATTTCCAATATTTTTGATTATTTATGAATTAAATATATTATTTAATTATTTAATTTAATTAAATATTCCATATTATTTAATTAAACCTCTATTTAATTCACTACATCATGATATATATAATTAAATAAATTATTTATAATACCCCTGACAATGCGGGTCATTACATTCTTCCCCACTTAAATAATTTCGTCCTCGAAATTGCTAAGTTGGAGGACGACCCTATCTATTGAAATTCCTAAGATTTGTTTACCCCTTATTTCTGATTTCAACTGAACCAATTAATATCGACTAAAATATTTATTTCTTTCCGACTAACTAAAATTTTCAAAAATTCTGAAAATTTTCTAACACTTTAAATTTTCGTAAATTTTCGCCAGTACTTCCTTTGTACTGGTCAATAGGTCAAACTCCAACTCGCCTCTCTGTGCCATCTTCAACCCAAAAGAAAATCAAACAGCCAAGCGGCTTGCCAATCAGGCTCATAAATCACCAGACTCATATATAAATAAACTTGTACCTTTTTGTCGGCATATCATTATACCCTTTGCACCTGTTACCAATTCACGTATACCCATATCATCTTAATCCAACCCTCAACTCAAACATTTGGTTTTATTCAAGTCAAATTCTATTCAAACTCCAATATCAGATTTCAAACTCTTAACCCATCAACTCAATTCCAATCCAGATTATTTTCAAATCCATTTCAGTTTTACTTAACTCCACGAGTTACATTTAAATTCTAGAATTTAAAATCCTGGGTTTTTCAAATCAACTGGAAATCATAATAGCGATTCAAAACTTTTGAATTCCTGAACACCTTGTTTTCGCAAACAATTTGAAAACAAAACCTTGGTAGTAATCCATTACTTATAACTCGAAAATCACACTGATGATGTGTACACCATCATCAAAATTATTTTCCAGCGATCAAAGTGAGTTCAATACTATATTCATTTTCAAAACTCCAATTTAAACACTTCCATCTTGAATCAGTTCAAAATATCCTTATTAAAACAAATTTAAAACCTCCCAGGATTTTAAAATTCACCTATATCTAATTCAGATTCAATTACAAACACTTATCTGAATTTCCAGTTTTTAATTTCAATTCTGACTTTAATTTCAGATTTAATTCACTTCGTAATACTTATACGAAATTTGATTGGTCATTTTCATAACCGTTTCACTTTTATAATCTTACTCGATTATAATAACTACCAACACATTATAATAATTCCAATATATGTACTTCGGGTAAACTTATTTCATTTACCCTCTTTTCAAAACATATCGTGTCGACCCATCGTATTCGAGTGTTTATAAACTCGTACCGATACATTGGATCAAACTGATCGACCAGAACCCATAAACAACTCAATCAATAAATCCCCACAATATAAATCACTTTATATTGAATAACAAATATGCTCTCGTATATATACACTCAAACTCAATCTAGGGTATTACTAACCCTATCTCTACCGAGCCACGCCACAGAGCCAAGGCAATTCTTAACTTAAGCTCTGATACCAACTGTAACGACCCGGATTTTTGGCGACTTTGGTTATCGACATAAGCTCGATGTCGATAACCAAAACATCGAAAAATCCCGGAAATTAATGAAAGAAATTAGAGGGTGAGAATAGATAAGATAGAAATTTAGAATAGAAGAAGAAGAAGAACACAACATCAGAGTAACACGAACCTCACAGCGGAACGAATAACATAAAATAGATAACATAACTTTGAAATATAACAGTTACGTATACAATAGCACTTATCAGAGTACATCACTTACAACACAGCGGAACAAAACTCTATATAACTAACGCTGAATCTTCCTGCTCCAAGTTCCTTTAGATAGATCTGAAAAATCCTGAACTACTTGACTGCCCGTACAAATTTAGGCACCCAAGAGTTTAGGTAGAAAAAAACAAAATAAACTCCGGGTCAGTCATGGGACTGGTATGAGTAAAACAGCTTAGACGGGTATATGAACAAGTAAACGATATCTCATAAGACCACGCCGCAGAACGGAACGAGTTTTTCCCTTATGAAAATCCAAAATATCTTTATATTAAAAACCTTTTGATATTATAATAGTGTCTATGTACAAATAGATATAAATCTAGTAGAAACGCTTTCATCTCACGTTCTACATATATGGTATACAATCAGAACCGCAAGCACATATTGGGTGATGGATTTCCAACTATGACAAGGTATGGAACCACCTTCCGATCAGTGTACTCTAGGAACGATACACTGGAGTTCAACAAGAACATCTTGTAACTCAACCACACATGACCGACCACTCATTTTGCTTGAGTGTATCGAATATACATCACCAACGGTTGGGATCAGCAACCGTTCCCGTATATATATGGGACAACATTGATAAATTTAAGAAACAAATGAATATTCTCTAGATAGGTGATTATAAACCCTACTTCGTTGCGACCGACTTAGCCGTGCTGCCTGCCCGATTTCTGTCATTTACCAGATGATGAGGCTAGAAGCTACGCTTTATCATCACATCAGATTCACTTCGAATGCCACATTGTCAGATCCATCGAAAATAACTAATTGACGTCTACAACAGTACATTACGCGTTAGCTAAAGAAGTTTCCTTCTCCGCTTCCACTCTTGGTACGGTTGAAAAAATCAATGTACATGACCTTTCTGGGAATACTCTGTCAGACATTCATCAACACAAGTCATCCTCATTCACTTAGAATGTCACATCATCATACCCGCCAAATCACAAATTGATTTATCCAAAAATAACACGGGTATACAGCTTAGAGAAACGAATTCCTCCGCCACCAAACGTGAATACGCTTGAACAGATCAACTTACGCGATCCATTGGATATACTTTGTCAGACCTTCGTCCATACAAGTTGTCGTGGGATTGGACAAACCGAAGGCACTATTCTGTATATCCATCTTAGGCACTGTTATCTAAGACTTATACAATAGCCCTTGCAATTTTACTCCGTCTTCAATTATCTTTGGTATATATGATTCGCAATGCTTATGCCAATACAGAGTGGTTCTTTGGATAATAATCCAACCGGTCTCTCCATATTAACAACGTTAAAATGGTCAAAATTTCGATAGTCTGTGAGTTAACTATCAAAGAAAAACAAGTGTGCAAACAATGATATTATTTCCAGGTGGAAATAATATCAATCAAACATCATTTAACTCTTATCTCATTAGTTCATTGATTTACTTATCTTTTGTTTTCATATATTCTAAATTCTTATTTTCTTTTATCAGAAAACATTTTTGATTCTCGTTTGGAAAACATTTCCAAAACTCCTTTACGATCGAACCATACCACTTCTTAGTCAAGAAGGAAGTCACTCAAGTTTGGGTATAATTACCTCTCAGACCTTAACTGAACAACGTTATAACTTCGAAATGGTCAAAGTTTATCTTTTAATCTTTAACAACTTCTTTACGTTTTTCTCGGATTCAATTTTACGAATCCACTTCTATATTTAAAACATTGATTATAATGATAATGTTATAATCCCTACTTTCGAATTATCTAACTTTAATTATAACTTCTATTCTTATTAGTGAATAATTAACCTAACACTTATTTATTTATAAATAAAAAAATCTCTATTTAAACACTGGAAAGTATAAGTACTTTCCCGAATTCGATATAATCGAATTCGCCGACTAACTCTCTTCGAGAAATCTCTATTTGATTAACTCTTCTTCGAATAACCTATATTCGATTAACTCCTTCTTTTCGAATATACTATATTTGATTACTCCTTCTCGAATAAACGACACTCGATAATCTCTCTTCGAATAACTAATATTCGATAACTCTTTCTTTTCAAATATCTCATATTTGAAAATCTCACTTTCGAATAAACTATATTCGATAATCTCTTTTCGAATAACTCTTATTCGATAAATCTCACTTCGATCAAACTATAATCGATAACTCCCTTCGATGAAACTAACATCGATAACTCCTTTCGATGAAACTAACATCGATTAATTTAACTCGACGAACTTAACTCGACTAACTTGACTTGACTAACTCGACTTACTTGGTTCGACCAATTCGATTCGATTAACTAGACTCAACTAACTTGGTTTATTTAACTCAACTTGATTAACTCCTATCGAATAAATAATATTCAATTTAACTCCATTTGTTTGACTCTAGATCGCAGCGATCACAAATGGTTACACCTGATTCCCTCAGGAAACATCCGACCGCCTTAGGCTATCTGTAGCCCTGCGAATTTCGCTAGCAGTCGTACGAGATGACAACTTACCCTGAATACTATGTTTGACTAACTCTGTCTCAAATAACTATATTTGATTAACTCAAGTTCATTTTAACTCTAATCGATTTACTCTAACTGATTTACCTACCTGATTAATTCTAACTGATTAACTCTAACTGGTTAACTCTAACTGGTTAACTCTAACTGACTTAACCAAACAGGTTAACTCGACTTACTTAACCCAACTGGTTAACTGGACTTACTTAACCAAACTGGTTAACTGGACTTACTTAACCAAACTGGTTAACTGGACTTACTTAACCAAACTGGTTAACTAGACTTACTTAACCAAACTGGTTAACTCTACTGAATTGGTTAACTCTACTGAACTGGTTAACTCTACTAAACTGGTTAACTCTTCTCAAATACTATATTCGACTAACTCTTTTCACTTTATAAAGATTTTCTTTTAACAACATTTTATTCATTTAAAAAGATTTACTTTTAAATAAAGGTTCTACTGTAACGACCCGCATTCTACGCATCATAGGATCGTAGAATATTTATTTCTTTCACATACGAAGTCGTATGGTCGTGAAACTTTGGGAGACGACTATTGGGGTCATTTCCCATGTTCATGATTTTTCCCGATTTTTAAATGACCATTTTACCCCTAGTTGGCACTGTTTTGGCCATAACTTTTGACTGGAAAGGAATTTTGACCTGAAACCACTTCCATTGGCTTCGGATGATGGTTTCTCTTTCCGTAGAGTGGTCACATTAGCCAAACGGACTTACCGTTTGGGAGATATGGCTGAAACAAGTTTCAGATGGTGAAAAACAGCTTAATTGGGCTTAATCGGGTGATTAGCAGCTAGGCCTAAGGGGAATTTCGGGTTTAGAGGTATAGGAGGTCTGATTAGGGTTAGGTTATCACTTTCATTTCAGTTTTGAGCCGCCACAAACCTCCTTGAGACCTTAGTAATGGCTTCCTACATCTAAAACACTCCAAATCACTCACTAATTGAAGATTAGGCTTAGCAACACCAAATTTAGGAGAAAAAGCACCAAAGCAAGGTTAGAGCTGCTGTTAGACACCAGTATTCGCCCCAAATCAGAGGAGTTTCAGTTTTGAGAATTTCATTTGTGGCCAAGGTGAGTGATAGCATCATTTTGACACTAATTACAGTTAATTAAGGGTAATTAGTGAAGATTAGCGAATTTATACGTAAATAAATTCTGGAAAAATTCTTAAAATTCTAAAATAATGTTTTAAGGCTCTGTTAGAAATTTGAGATAATTTCGATGTGTTTTGTTAATTGTATGCCTAAACATGATTAAGAGTGCTTAAGGGAAAATATGAAGTTTTAGCTACTTTTGATCCATTTTGATTCATTTAAATTGTTGTTTGCTGTGTGTGGTTGCTATTACATGTTGCTATGACCCTATGGTATGTTTCATGATTGATTAGAATAGTTAAATTGCTCGAAAACGTCGTCGAATGGCGTAGAAAGCTCGCTGGAAAGTTGCAGAAGTGTGCAGGCTCCGAACCGGTTCGGATCGGAGAAAGGGGTCGGATCGGACTAGGGAACTGACCAAGGGAATCCGAACTGGATGAGGACTTGCCACTGGAAGAAGTTTGGCAGGAAGGAAGGCCATTGTTTAGAGTTGGAGTTGGACAGAAGATCGGATCGGAGTGAGGGAGCGGAGCGGATCGGATCGGAAGAGTGATTGGAGGCCCGATCGGATCGACTTGGAGATGCAGGGCTCGGATCGGAAGCAAAGAAGAAATAAGCTAGGGATTGGAGCGCTGGAGGGAAGGACACCCGACCCGACCCGGAGGAGGACACCGACCCGACCCGAAGTGGACTACCGACCCGAACCAAGCTAGACGAGGACCACCAATCCGAACCGATCAAGAAGGTTATACCGAACCGAACCAAGCTAGATGAGGAGCACCGAACCGAACCATACGTGGGCTATTACTACTACGCGATGACTCTTCTGAAGACCCACTCCAATTCAACCAAACCCGAGATGCAAAGGAAGTCCAAATGAGAAGTTAGAGCTTAAGATTCAGATGGGAATCAACGAGTTCACTTCATGATTGGGCTTTGCTGCGGGACGCGTGCTAAGGAGTTATCGACACCTATAGCTTTGGACCACTATGGTAGGAGGTACGAAGGCGGATTCAGGGCCATTATGGCATTGGTAGAACCAAGGGCTATGACCAATGAAGTGGGTCATTGAAATGTTTGGTCATGACTCCAAGTGTTTGGCTTGGTCACAGCAGGGTTTCTACAAGTCGGGATTCGTCGTTGCCTCAGTTTGTCTAGTGTTTCAAAGTGGTAGATGTCGTACACTTTACGCACTGAGTGAGAGATGTGAGGATGGTTGCTATGGATGAATTGTTTGCTATCATTGTGACATGCACACCCCACCCCCGTATTCTTACACTATTTATTATGGCACCTTGGGGTATTATACGGTATGTGGTACTAACTCTTTGGTTGCAGGTCCAGGTTCAGGTATGGATTAGTATACCTGTTATTACTTTGTTTAGATGCTTATCGCTCACACCAGGCTTTATGTCTGACCCAGAGTTTTATGTCTCTTCTTATTACTCTGGGTGCTCACACGAGCAGACTAGAGACAGGTTAGCTGGTGATGCACGGGTAGATGATCCGGAGACGAGCAGGAGGCTTCCACGTACTATATACATAATATTCTCCCTGTGTTGTTGAAGATCACTGCTTGGGCATTGTTGGTGTATCTTCTACTTTAGCTTTCTTTTGCTTAGAGACAGTAAATTTGGAAAAGTTGTAATAAGCTGTATTTGGATTTCCGCTGCTCTGTTGTTGACATTGATTATTAGTTATCAGCTTATGCACTGTCTCGCCTGTATTATGTCAAGTATGTTATTATTATATTTTATCCCATGCGCTGTGAGACATTCTACAGGTTCTTTGGTTAGTTCATTCCCTTCTTTCCTTTCTTATGACGACCGTCTTGTGCTAGTTGGGCATGTGTACAGCGCACTTTTGGAGGAAATGCAGGCTGGTGTGGGGCGGGCTGTCACACTTGGTATCAGAGCTCTAGGTTGCGTAGTTAACCTAGGGAAGTTATCAGGGAGAGATAATATACGTATACGAGAGAGCGTATTTGTGATTACTTTGGTTTTCAAAAGCTATATATATATATACTATTAGTAGTATAAGGATGAAGTCGTACTGCACTAGCACCACTATGGAGTCGTTAATCGTTTCCTTTTTCAGATTGACGATGAGCCGAGATACTAGAGGTGCTGGTAGGGGAGCCAATTATGGGATTGCTGCTGACATGAGGACGATGTTTACTGACCTCATGAGAGAGATGCTTAGGGATGTTCAGAGGGCAACTCCCAATGGAGGAAATGGTGGTGGTCCAATAGTGCAGGCGCCAAGAGTCGACTTCGCCAAGCTGAATAAGGATTATACTAGCCTTGGTGGGAAGCCGTTCCACGGAACGGAGTCGGCTACAGATGTTCAAGATTGGTTGGATAGTTGCGAACGTATCTTCGAGGATTTGGGTATCGAGGATGCGATGAAGAGAAAGCTAGCGTCCCGTCAGCTGCAAGGGCGGGCAATGAATTGGTGGAATGCTATAAAAGCAGCTACTCCCGAAGACCAGATTACTTGGGTTCAGTTCAAGGCTCGCTTTAGCGAGAAGTTCATTCCAACGGCCCAGAAGTCAGTGTTGTTCAAGAGGTTCTTGGAACTCAAGCAGAATGGAAGGGCAGTTTCTGATTATATTGCTGAATTCGACACTTTGTCAAAGTATGGGTTATCTCTTATTGATACTGCCGAGAAGAAGAATGAGAAATTCATAACTGGGTTAGATCAGTACTTAGGGGAAAGGCTTATTAACCACATCGATGAGACGTTTGAGTCGATTGTGGGGAAAGCGTTAAGGTCAGAAAGTCTCTACCCTAAGTCGAAGACTGAGGTTGCATCCGCAGATGAGCCAAAGCCACAAGCTAGTGGTGGAGGCAAAGGTGGTTCTCAGAATAAGAGAAAGCAGAATCAGGCTAAGGACGGCCAGAAGAAAAAGAATAAGCAAGATGTGGAGTGCTTCAGCTGTGGTAAGAAGGGCCATTATGCTAGTAATTGTCGGGCCAAGCCAGCGGATAGGAAGTGCTTCAATTGTGGCCAATTGGGACATCACAAGGACAAGTGTCCACAGCCCCCTAAAGAAAAGCAAATGGTGAAAGCATATGCTCTTAATGCTATTCCTTCTTCGTCGAATGCCCCAACTGCGGCGGAGAAGGGAAAGAATGTCGTCATTCAAGGTATGCTTTCTGTTTATGATGTTCCTGTTAGAGTTTTGTTTGATACCGGAGCTTCCAGTTCTTTCGTATCTAGTGACCTGGTAGATAGGTTGGGATTGGAGCCCGAGATTGTTGATAGACCTTTAGTAGTGACGAACCCGATTGGTGGTTCGACTAGCCTTAGCATGATTTGTCGTAATGTGGTCTTATCGAGTCATGGATGCATGTTTGTTTGTGATTGCTTTGTTTTGGGCTTTACTGGGTTTGGCATTATTTTGGGAGTAGATTGGCTCCAAAGATACGGGGTGGTGGTAGACTGTGAGGGCTTGTTGGTGACAGCTAGAGCGGATGATGGGCGGAGGATAGTGTTTGGTGGTCTACCCAGTAAAGGGGTATTGGCTAGTTTTCTAAACTCCCTCGACATTCCGCATAGTGAGTTGTCAGGTTTGCCCGTGGTTGGCCAGTATCCGGATGTTTTCGAAGAAGTGACCGGACTTCCACCACACCGAGAGATTGAGTTTCGTATTGATTTGGTAAAGGATGCCAGACCTATAGTGATGCCACTTCGTCGTATGGCACCAAGGGAGCAGCGAGAGCTCGAGGTGCAAGTCAGCGATCTTTTGGAGAAGGGATTTATCAGAAGGAGTGTTTCTGAATGGGGAGCACCAGTTGTGTTTGCTACCAAGGCGGATGGTTCCCTTCGTTTGTGTGTAGACTACCGCGAGTTGAATAAAGTGACGAGGAAGAACAAGTATCCTCTACCGCGGATAGATGATTTGTTCGATCAGTTGAGTGGCGCGAGAGTATTTTCTCAGTTGGATCTCGCGATAGGTTTTCATCAGCTTAGAGTGGAAGCTGAAAGTATAGCTAAAACGGCATTTCGGACGCCGTCTGGGTTTTATGAGTGGTTGGTCATGCCATTCGGGCTGACCAATGCCCCAGCATATTTTGTGGATCTTATGAATAGGGTATTCAGAGATCAGTTGAATAAGTTTGTCCTTGTGTTCGTTGATGATATTTTGGTCTATTCGAGAACAGAGGAAGAACACAAGGAACATTTAAGGGTAGCGATGGAGGTGTTGAGAAAACACCAATTGAAAGCAAAGTTTTCTAAGTGTCACTTCTGGAAGAGGGAAGTGAGGTTCTTGGGCCATGTTGTATCAGAGAATGGTATTGCCGTGGACCCGACAAAGGTGGCTACGGTAAAGGATTGGCCTACGCCCAAGAATGCAACAGATGTAAGAAGTTTCTTGGGATTAGCGGGATATTATCGTAAGTTTATCCAAGGTTTCTCCAAGATAGCAGCACCATTGACCCAGTTGACCAAGAAGAATCAAGCTTTTATTTGGGATGAAAGGTGCGAGAATGCATTTAAAAGCCTAAAGGACAAGTTGACAAGCGCACCAGTGTTAGTCATTCCTAAGGGGGATGAAGAGATGACGGTATACACGGATGCCTGTGGTACCGGACTGGGAGCTGTATTGATGCAAGGCGGTAGGGTTGTAGCTTACGCAAGTCGGCAATTGAAACCGCACGAGAGAAGATACCCTACCCATGATTTAGAATTGGCAGCAATAGTGTTCGCGTTAAAAATGTGGAGACACTATCTCTTGGGAGAAAGATTTGAGCTGTTTACAGATCATAAGTCGCTGAAGTATCTATTCTCCCAGAAGGATTTAAATCTCCGTCAGCAGAGATGGTTAGAGTTCTTGGCTTCCTATGACTTTGACATCGCATACACACCAGGAAAGGGCAATGCGGTGGCTGATGCATTGAGTAGAAGACATGCCAGCTTAGGGGCTATGTTCCTTGAATGGAAGCAACTGGAGTTTATCGCGGGGTTTGATTTCAGACCAAAGTGCGAATTGGATCCAGAAATGTTAGCAAGTTTGACGATCAGACCCACTTTGATTGAGCGGATCGGCTCTAGTCAGAGGGACGATCCTAACCTATTGGAAATCATCTCCAAGTTAGAGATGGGTATCGATGAGGAGATGAACAAGTATGGGCTTGATCGAGAAAGATGGCTTAGAAAGAATGGAAAGCTTGTTGTACCCAATGTCAATGGATTGAGAGATGAAGTGCTTAGAGAATGTCATCACTCAAAGTTGACCATACACCCCGGTGGTAACAAGATGTATCGAGATATGAAGCAGACTTACTACTGGGAAGGGATGAAAAGAGACGTTGGGAAGTTTATATCGAAATGCATGAATTGCCAGCTAGTTAAAGCCGAGCAAAAGAAGCCTAGTGGGTTGTTACAACCATTAGAAATTCCCGAATGGAAATGGGAGCAAGTCTCGATGGATTTCATCGATGGTTTACCAAGGACTAGATCGGGATATGACAGCATTTGGGTAATTGTAGATCGACTAACTAAAAGTGCAAGGTTTATACCAGTCAAATCGACCAGAACGGCAGCTAAGTTAGCAGAGTTGTATATGAAGTGGATAGTGAGATTTCATGGAGTACCTAAAAGCATTGTGAGCGACCGAGACCCGTTGTTCACTAGTGGGTTTTGGAAGAGCTTGCAAGAGGCGCTAGGGTCAGAGTTACATCTCAGTACCGCATATCATCCTCAGACCGACGGTCAGACGGAAAGGGTGAATCGTATTTTGGAAGATCTCTTGAGAGCATGTATATTGGATTTTGGTGGATCATGGGATGACCATTTGCATCTAGTAGAGTTTGCATATAATAATAGTTACCAATCCAGTATCGGTATGGCTCCATTTGAAGCTTTGTATGGAAGACCGTGCAACTCACCATCATGTTGGATAGAGACTGGCGAGAAGTTTATGCTTGGACCAGATGTGGTGAGGGAAACTTCAGATAAAATCAAGACCATTCAACAACGAATGAAGGTTGCCCAAGATAGACAGAAGAGTTATGCTGATAAGAGGCGAAGGGACTTAAAATTCTCCGTTGGCGACTTGGTGTTTGTCAAGATTTCTCCGTTGAAGAGTGTAATACGATTTGGCAGGAGAGGCAAGTTGGCACCAAGATTTGTTGGCCCATTCCCTGTTCTTGAACTAGTCGGGAATTTGGCATATAGAATTGACTTACCAGAGAAGATGGCGGGAGTTCATAACGTATTTCATGTTTCCCAGCTAAGGAAGTTCGTTCACGACTCGGATATGACTATTTCACCTGATCAGTTAGAGGACTTCGAAGTAGAACCCGAGGCGGTTGGGAACCGCAAGCCGGCCCGTATTGTCGAGTACGACATGAAGCAACTTCGAAGGAAGGCGGTGAAGCTAGTCAAGGTACAGTGGAGCGAGGACGAGAGTGATTGTACTTGGGAAACAGAGGAGGACATAAGGAAGAAGTATCCAGAACTCTTTGCCTGGTAAGATTTTGACTTCGATTTAGTTTTTCCGCATGCTAGGATAGGCTTGTTTGCTTGTTTTGCATGTTTGATTGTTATATGTGGTTGTTAGGCATGCGGGATCCTTTGTATGTTTTGGGTTAAGGAATTTCGTGGGCGAAATTTCTTAAGGGGGGGAGAGTGTAACGACCCGCATTCTACGCATCATAGGATCGTAGAATATTTATTTCTTTCACATACGAAGTCGTATGGTCGTGAAACTTTGGGAGACGACTATTGGGGTCATTTCCCATGTTCATGATTTTTCCCGATTTTTAAATGACCATTTTACCCCTAGTTGGCACTGTTTTGGCCATAACTTTTGACTGGAAAGGAATTTTGACCTGAAACCACTTCCATTGGCTTCGGATGATGGTTTCTCTTTCCGTAGAGTGGTCACATTAGCCAAACGGACTTACCGTTTGGGAGATATGGCTGAAACAAGTTTCAGATGGTGAAAAACAGCTTAATTGGGCTTAATCGGGTGATTAGCAGCTAGGCCCAAGGGGAATTTCGGGTTTAGAGGTATAGGAGGTCTGATTAGGGTTAGGTTATCACTTTCATTTCAGTTTTGAGCCGCCACAAACCTCCTTGAGACCTTAGTAATGGCTTCCTACATCTAAAACACTCCAAATCACTCACTAATTGAAGATTAGGCTTAGCAACACCAAATTTAGGAGAAAAAGCACCAAAGCAAGGTTAGAGCTGCTGTTAGACACCAGTATTCGCCCCAAATCAGAGGAGTTTCAGTTTTGAGAATTTCATTTGTGGCCAAGGTGAGTGATAGCATCATTTTGACACTAATTACAGTTAATTAAGGGTAATTAGTGAAGATTAGCGAATTTATACGTAAATAAATTCTGGAAAAATTCTTAAAATTCTAAAATAATGTTTTAAGGCTCTGTTAGAAATTTGAGATAATTTCGATGTGTTTTGTTAATTGTATGCCTAAACATGATTAAGAGTGCTTAAGGGAAAATATGAAGTTTTAGCTACTTTTGATCCATTTTGATTCATTTAAATTGTTGTTTGCTGTGTGTGGTTGCTATTACATGTTGCTATGACCCTATGGTATGTTTCATGATTGATTAGAATAGTTAAATTGCTCGAAAACGTCGTCGAATGGCGTAGAAAGCTCGCTGGAAAGTTGCAGAAGTGTGCAGGCTCCGAACCGGTTCGGATCGGAGAAAGGGGTCGGATCGGACTAGGGAACTGACCAAGGGAATCCGAACTGGATGAGGACTTGCCACTGGAAGAAGTTTGGCAGGAAGGAAGGCCATTGTTTAGAGTTGGAGTTGGACAGAAGATCGGATCGGAGTGAGGGAGCGGAGCGGATCGGATCGGAAGAGTGATTGGAGGCCCGATCGGACCGACTTGGAGATGCAGGGCTCGGATCGGAAGCAAAGAAGAAATAAGCTAGGGATTGGAGCGCTGGAGGGAAGGACACCCGACCCGACCCGGAGGAGGACACCGACCCGACCCGAAGTGGACTACCGACCCGAACCAAGCTAGACGAGGACCACCAATCCGAACCGATCAAGAAGGTTATACCGAACCGAACCAAGCTAGATGAGGAGCACCGAACCGAACCATACGTGGGCTATTACTACTACGCGATGACTCTTCTGAAGACCCACTCCAATTCAACCAAACCCGAGATGCAAAGGAAGTCCAAATGAGAAGTTAGAGCTTAAGATTCAGATGGGAATCAACGAGTTCACTTCATGATTGGGCTTTGCTGCGGGACGCGTGCTAAGGAGTTATCGACACCTATAGCTTTGGACCACTATGGTAGGAGGTACGAAGGCGGATTCAGGGCCATTATGGCATTGGTAGAACCAAGGGCTATGACCAATGAAGTGGGTCATTGAAATGTTTGGTCATGACTCCAAGTGTTTGGCTTGGTCACAGCAGGGTTTCTACAAGTCGGGATTCGTCGTTGCCTCAGTTTGTCTAGTGTTTCAAAGTGGTAGATGTCGTACACTTTACGCACTGAGTGAGAGATGTGAGGATGGTTGCTATGGATGAATTGTTTGCTATCATTGTGACATGCACACCCCACCCCCGTATTCTTACACTATTTATTATGGCACCTTGGGGTATTGTACGGTATGTGGTACTAACTCTTTGGTTGCAGGTCCAGGTTCAGGTATGGATTAGTATACCTGTTATTACTTTGTTTAGATGCTTATCGCTCACACCAGGCTTTATGTCTGACCCAGAGTTTTATGTCTCTTCTTATTACTCTGGGTGCTCACACGAGCAGACTAGAGACAGGTTAGCTGGTGATGCACGGGTAGATGATCCGGAGACGAGCAGGAGGCTTCCACGTACTATATACATAATATTCTCCCTGTGTTGTTGAAGATCACTGCTTGGGCATTGTTGGTGTATCTTCTACTTTAGCTTTCTTTTGCTTAGAGACAGTAAATTTGGAAAAGTTGTAATAAGCTGTATTTGGATTTCCGCTGCTCTGTTGTTGACATTGATTATTAGTTATCAGCTTATGCACTGTCTCGCCTGTATTATGTCAAGTATGTTATTATTATATTTTATCCCATGCGCTGTGAGACATTCTACAGGTTCTTTGGTTAGTTCATTCCCTTCTTTCCTTTCTTATGACGACCGTCTTGTGCTAGTCGGGCATGTGTACAGCGCACTTTTGGAGGAAATGCAGGCTGGTGCGGGGCGGGCTGTCACATCTACACTTTAAAATTGATTTCCTTTTTACCACGTTTTGCTCTTTATAGCGGTTTCTGCTTTATAACGTTTTCCCTTTTTATAACGTTTCATTTTTAATTCTATTTGTAAATGGTTCACAAATATTTCCTTTTCAGATTTATTCTTGAAATATTCTAACTCCTTAAATTTTCGGGAAAATTTTCCATAACCACCTTTGTATCGGGAGCATCGGGAAAATCCCCAAACCCACCACACAGACCTTTCCATTCAAAAAGAAAATGGTTTTGAAATTATATCCTTTTTGAATATCTCCTATTTATAAATATTCAAATTTATAAATATTTCTTATTTATAAATATTCCAGTTTATAAATATTCGGTTTTCAATATCACTTTGAAAATCTCCTTTTTTTTTCCTTTCGATATTTTATGGTACTTAACACCTCAAATCACGATGACCAGTCTCATTCAAATCCATATAATCAACCACAGGTTTTAACTACATCATATATCATAATATATGAAAAAACAATAAAATAACTGTTGAGGAATCCAGTCGGATTCCTCTAACCTGTTTCCCTGCATCCACAGATGTTACATAATATGATTATCATCACTTTCAGTTCAATATAAATTATTCTGATAGCAGAATCAATATATAAATATTTAACGGTTTATATATATATATATATATAATTTCCACTAACTGACTAGCAGTTCAATCAATCAACCAACACGTAGCAATCAACAGATGATTAACAGTTCTAAAAATACATTATAAAAATATAACTATTCAGAGTTGGTGAGTTTTACTCACACTTGCAGTTCACCATTAAAGAACGATAAACTGTTATTTGATTTGAATCAAACAGTTTATTTCGCCATAAATTCATACAAGCTCAAATCCACTTCCAGTCAGCTTCATTGTGAAGCTCTCTTCCATACGGTCTTAACGCAACTTGTTTCGCGGAATTCTGATTACGTATGAGCCAGTTATTGAATTTACAAATTTAAATAAGCATTTAAATTATTAATTTTCATTTACTTAGCAAACTTTGGGCTCACCCACTTTCTTGGCCCAAATTACTCCCACGTTACCAGCCCACCATCCGCACATTTCTTCTCCTTATCTTTAAACCGCACCTAAAGCTTTCGAAATGGCCATAACCGAACTTTCCCACACCACTTCTCCTTTGTCTCTTCACGAATCTCCAAACCGATAGCACCATTCAAATCCTCTTCCCGTACTCCTCCTCCCCATAGCCTCTAACTCAAACTCGCACAACACCCATGACTTCCATTCTCAGCCTCAACACCGTCGACATCATGTCAGTATCGACATATATCAACACGGAATTCTTCCCAACTTTCACATCAGGTGCAGATTTTCCTGTAGGTCATAAAAAGGGACTCGAACACAACTAATTCTCCTCCCATCGCCCAAAAGGTCGAGCCCTAGCTCACAAACTCTCACTGTACAAATATCGCAACCCCACAAAATCTGAATCACATCCCTTAAAATTGGTATGAGGAAGGAGCCCTTGAACCCACGAATTCAAACAAAGTTGTTAGGAGATTTAAGGAATTTTATCCCATTTGTTTTGATTTTTGGAAGAGGGCATATTCACGTTTGGTTTTTGAACTGAGTGGCGGCTTGTTTTATCACGCTGAAGAATGAGAATTTAGGTCTTAAGGACTTGGTGGATGTTTATTTATAGGGTTGGGAATTTTAGAAATTTTAGTTAGATATTTTCCCATTATAATATCCATTTTAAATCCAACGTTGTTTATTTTTTTCCTCTGAAATTCCTGTGATTACACACGATACCCAAAAATCACGAAACTGGACATGCAGCAACAGTTCGACATTACGGTCCCAACGAAACTGGTTTCGTCGAATTCCGACTCCGTTTGCTCACACAACATATTTTTAACTGTCAAAATACTGACTGTTTCTCACTCTGAAAATCCGTACGACCACACAGTGACTCTAAAAATCACAAAACTTGAAATCCAACAACTATCCAACACCGCGGATCCAACAATACTAGTTTCGTCGAATTCCGACTTCGTTTGCAAAACCGACAATTTTTAAAGCTCTGGTTGACCCATTTAAATATATAAATATATTTAAATATTATTAAATTACATATAAATAAATTTATATTATCGTATATCTTCACATATGATATCGTACAGCTCCAGAATATCGTATCAGAATTTACAGTTTGGTATTTCGGATTCCAGATTATCTCGATATTCAATTTACATTGAAAAATCCTTTTATAACGTATATAAAGCATTACGAATTATAAAGGAATTTCCACAGCGACTTTTCTGAAATTTGATTTGGACGTACATCAAAATCTACACGATGAAATCCCGATCTTTCTCTTCCACTAGAAAGATATTCTCCACCAGCTCCACACGTTTCTTGTTTAACTGAAATCCGGCTTAAATCGAATCTTGTACATTCAGTTGAAGTCTAAATCGCCAAATCGCGAACTGCCACGCGATTTCGAGCTCGATTTTAATTATATTATAATAATAAGTTCAAACTGACGTCGATTGAATATATTCGTCAATATAATTCAACTCTAAGCTAAATTAAATCTAAGGGACAACCCCGTTCACCGAATATTGTGATTTCCAATATTTTTGATTATTTCTGAATTAAATATAATATTTAATTATTTAATTTAATTAAATATTCCATATTATTTAATTAAACCTCCATTTAATTCACTACATCACGATATATATAATTAAATAAATTAATTATAATACCCCTGACAATGCGGGTCATTACAGATTTACTTCGCTATTGTCTTTCTCAACTGTTCGGAATCTGATTCTAACTCAGAATGTGGGGAAGTGTTCCCTTTTTCAGCCAGTTCGATCGATGTTGTAGGATCCTTGCCCTTACGACAGTTAGGATCTTCATCCTTGTTCAAAGTCATTGACGAGGGAAACGTTCTTTCACTAGCAGGTCCTGAACATCTTTTTAAGGAAGGGTCGATAGTAGGGTCTTGATCGGCTCGGGTTACATTTCTGTCATCAGAACTTCCAGTGCCCGACTCTGCAAGGTTGGGCTTAGGAGTGGAAGGTCCAGCGTTACATAAAAATTTCCTCAAGGGATGAAGTAGTTCATATTGGCAAAGAGTATTTTCTGTAATTAAAAGCTTTCGGCTTCTCTTCGCCTCTTCAATAGCTTTCAGTGTTTCGTATGTGGCCTTAAGAGAAGAGGATGCTTTGTTGTCCTTAACCGAGGCAGGGAGTACTGCATTTTCAAAAAAAAATAATGTAAGAACGTATAATTCAGAGAAAAATAAAGTCAAAGCTATCCAGTAGACTGTGCATACCTCCGTCTGTCCACTGCTGTCGAAATGGTTCAGGGCATCTAAAAAAGAAGAATTGGCTTAAAAATCCTGAAACACTGTCCGGTAATTCAAGAACGAGCTTCTGATTTCTGGCACCTTCAACATGCATAATAGAGGGGGTGTCCTTCCTACTCTTAAAGAACAAAATAACGAAGTTCCTGGAAAGAAGGCTCTCGCTTTTTCGTGTCCATAAAAAGAACATAAAGGCCCAGTAAAACGGTGTAACCATTAGGATGGAGTTGGAAAGGGGAAATGGCCAAACAGTTTAAGGTTCGCCCTAAAAAGGATTAAATGGGGGGATAGCACCAGCTGCTAGCATTTGTTTGTTTACAACAACATATCCAGCAGGAGGGTTGTCAGCAAAAACACCTTCTTTTGGTAATATTGCATCTGTAAGAGGGATTCTGTATTGACCACACAACAGTTCATATTGCTCCTGAGTTAGTGCGGTAGACTGTCTCTCTTGATCCCTAGCTTTAATCGGGTGAAGTTCCAAAGGAAGGGAGACAGAAACTTGGCTAGAGGTTATGGTTGTTTCAGTTTCGGAAGCCGTGTTTAAAGAGGGATCAGTTTGAGCCAAAGAAGTCTCTTCATTTTGAGGGAGAACTTGCTTTTTGGTGGTCATTCTACACAAATATACTTGAATACATTTCAGTTTTCTAGCAGCAAGATTCAACGGATAAAAGTGCGAAAACACATCAAAGCATTAAATCAAAGATGAAAAACATTGAAGTAAGGCACTTGTTGACATTAGGGTCAAGTCGTAATGGCATGGTCACTCAAGCCATAGCAGCGACATGACGACTTGCTTATGTCGCTGCCACGGTCTGGGACTCATGTTGGTTCACAACATGAGACTCATGTCGATCCATGACATGAGACTCATGTCGGTCCATGACTTGAGTCTCACGTCGGTCCACGACCTGAGTCCCATGTCGGTCCTCAGCTGGAAATCTTGAAGGCAACTCAACGTCAACACAAGGGTTCTGGCATTAAAAGGGGGCGATCAAACACTATCACAAGTTAAGATTCATACTGCTATTGCGTCTTACGGATATCATATCTTCCACATGATTTGGGGATTAAAACCATGTCAGCAACTCAAAATTGTGGCAATGAAACAAAGATAATATGCATCCATGTCGTATGCATTTAAGAAAATTACGCTTAAAGGAGTACAAAGCATTTTTGCATCTATCATACACAATCATCTTGTTACAATCATGATTCAAACATAAATTACAAATGTCTCAATACCATGAATAACCGAATCAGTTCAAGTCATCATAGCCAGCTCAAGTGTATTCGAAAGCTCCCAAATTCCATTTAAAAACCGCAAATTCAAAAAAAAATTATAGGGCTTAAACCTGGTGTTAAGAGGGATGCTTCGCAACGACCAGAGAATGCCTGACGATAAAGAAGCACTTCAGATTTGAATATGTGAATGCTGAGTTGAGGCGAAGCAACCTTGGATGCCTGCTTGATTGAGTTTTGTAAAGCTGGAATTTGATCGACGGCGTCAGAAATAAATCGGAAAAGCGCTCAAGGGAGAGGCAATGTTTTCCTCTCAGAAAATAGCCTCCATTAACAAGGTTTCGGATGGAGAGGATATATGAAAGGCTATGCGACTTAAAGATGATATAAAGGCGTTGAAATGGACTGGGCCGAATAGGAATTCATTTAAAAGCCCATAGCGACATGAAAACGTTCAGTATGAATATAGCATATACGACTTGCGACATGAGCCAGGGAACGACTTGACCCACATCGTGAAAGCATTCAACGACTTAACACTCATTAAATGCATATATAAGAGTCGAAGTTAGCATTATTATTATTAATAATAACACAAACTTCGAGGGGCAAATGTTAACCCATAAAATAAGGGTGTGAAGTCCATGTCGTTTTAGCCAAGTTGTTTGAAGACCATGACAAAAAGCCAAGTCGTTAGAAGTCATGTCGTAAGGGAGGAAGTTCATCCATACCACACCAGGTCGCTCACAGTCATGTCGCACCCTTCCATGTCATGCAAGCAAGGCTAAAGCATCCACCAATCATGCCGTTCTATTGTCATGACGGAGTTCTCTTCATGTCACAAGTCGCCATAGCATCACCTGTTCATATAATGAAGACCATGTCGCTGAAACTCTAAAGAGTAAGGCAAGAATCATGCCGTTGCGTTCTATATCGTTCAGCAATATGAGTTAAGTCGTTTTGAACTCATGTTGTGCCCCACTTATAGCATCAAAGCTAAGTTAAATCGTCATGCGACATGGTGCCATGACGCGCCATAAGCTCAAGGCGCTAAGAAGCATAGGGTCATACGACATGAGTCAGGCCGCTCTGCCTCCATATCACTTTACGTCATAAAAGGGTAAGTCGCTATTTAAGATCTGAAGTTAAACCATGTCGTGAGAGCTAAGTCAGACTCAGGAAACACGCCAGGCCGTCCTGCCCCTATGTCGTTCAGCGACATGAAGTGCACGGTGCTACTTAAGGTCTCGAGATGAACCATGTCGTGACCTACCCATGCTGCATCCAACTATCATCCGAACGACATGAACCATGTCGAGGAGAGTCATATCGTGTCGCAAGCTCAAGGCGCCAAAGGCTAACCCGCCATACAACATGAGTCATGTCATTGGCGACATGAGTTGTAGTGAAGATCCACGTCATGTCGGTGGCGACATGAGTCATAACGTTTTTCTGCATAATTACAGAACTGCCACCTGGTCTGGAAATCTCCTATAAATACCCCCTCACTTCTTCATTTGAGGGGATCGAGTCTTGCGACCACGAAGTGCTGCTGAAAATATTCTACAACAATTCCAACACTTATCTAACATCATAAATTGAAGATTAATTCATGGATCATGACTTTATCAAATACATCCAAATGATTCAAGGGTCGAAGATTGATTAAACAAGCTTATGTACAAGAAGGAATTCTTCCAATTCAATCACATCTACATCATATCTCCACTGATTGGTACACTTCTCTATCATCCTTAATAGATTTAAACGTTATTCATGTGTAAGAGAGTGATGAAAATGTTGTAAGAGAAATCAATCTTGTAATTTGCATATTGATAATGGAATTTCTTATGAGAGTGGATGTAGATCCTTATTGGATTGAACCATTATAAAATTCTGTGTTTTCTACTTGCATTTCAATTGTTGTGTGGCTCCACTCTTTTCATTTCTTCAAATTTTGGTGTTTGGCCTAATTTTAGGGAAAACAGAAAGAGTTTAGCATTTGTATTTAGTCATACATTGAAATAAAATTTACTTTGTTTGTTTATTTGGGAAACACTATACCAAAGGTAAACGGTTGGCACACTGGTGTCCGTAACTCCATGTCTATGCATATATCATTGTACATTTTATAAGATAATTTTTTTTTCAGGTTTTCGTCTCCTCTATTTTTCAGTTGGAAAGGTTAGCATGTTATTCATTAATATATCAAATTCTATGCGGTTCCCATTTATCTATAAAATTTAATGTAACATTTTCCTAAATAATTTGTTACTAATGTACCTCTAACTGTCTGTTTTGACTTCCCTAGTGCACGTAAATAAAAAAATTCTTAGTAAATTGATGTGGGTGTGTGTAAATATGTAGCGTGTCTGTTTGTGTATACATCCACTTCTGTAGATATGCTAACATTCTCATTGTGCAGTACCATGTGAAACTGATGTGTGGCACTCAGTATTGCTTTTCAAGTTTTAAGTAAGGAGATTTTATTAGGGTATAAGATAGATTAATCAACAGTGTATTTTTTTAAAAATTTATTTATCTGTATAACTAGCAAGGTGGATATTGTTGGATAATTTGAATTTTGAATATATGGTTCTATGAGTATGACCAAATTTTAGCCATGTTTTAACACCATTTGTTTTATTCCTTTTCCTTTTATTCTTTAACAATCAAATTTTCCCAATTTCAAAAAAAAAAGATTTACATAATTTTTACTTTCCAACGTATCACATGCCAGACATCATATTGTCAAACTTTTCATAGGGACGACTTACATAATACCGCTATACAAATAATTTGTAAAAATATGTTACATGATTGACAAGTATATGTATTTTTATCTTGTGATTGATGTATTGTTAGCATTGTCAAGTATAAGAGGTGGAACACCTTCTGTTTGAAAATGCAAACCTACATGGATTTAACCGTTTACCATAGACATCTGTATATTAAATTTATGCACATTTTAAAAATATTCTTTATAAATTTATGCACATTTTATGACTGTATAAACTAGCTGCTATTTCTTATACTGTTGGAATGCATTTCTCCTTACTTAGTGGAATTTCTACCAGTTCTCAACATGTTGTCTATCGACCTCTAGGCGAGCGAAGTGAGGCTGGAGTTGAGAGGCTCGGGATTTCTCCAAAAATCAAGAAAAAGAAAAATTTATACATTTGCGTTGGTTGGTGCTTCTATCGAGGTTGGCCTCGAAGGCATTTCCTTGCCTGGAAAGGTTCGTATTCGAAGTGCAACGTCCTTTCATTTGTGCCGCCTGGCGTCCATGGTTCGATTACCGAACCTATCATTGGGACAGTTTGAAAGAAGGTAGACCGAATCATTGATTTAATGGCACCCGAGTCAATTTGAATGATCAAAGCCTCTCATAGATAGTTTTCTTGCGAGTGGCGTAAGGAAACACAGTAAATCTGCCTCCAAGAGTAAACCTTGTGAAAATTTAGAAGTCTGGCATTTTGATAAAGAAAAAAATTCTGAATGGAATAATTTTGAATATAGATTTATTACTAAAAAACTGCAGTTTACCTCTATCTCTTCTTTCTTAACTAGAAATGAAAGAAGAAGGAAGTCTTTGCCATTTAAAGATCAGGTAAGCGATTTGGCTTTCACTGATAGCCACTGTTGAAGTGAAAAGCAATAGAAACTGTTCGCGTTCGCTTCTAGTACTAGGCCTAAGATTTCATCACTACTCTTCGCTGCTACGCACCTTACCTAATAGCCACTATTCGTTTTCCAGATAGCGTGACGGACCTGGGCCTTAGCGTTACTGTTAAGCGTGACTGATAACTCCCAACGTTGGATGAGGCTCTCCTCTCCACGTGTGATCCACGAGACCATCCCATCTCATCCTATCAGCACGCATTTTGGGGTCATATCTAGTATTTAGAATTTGCCTCGATTTGGTACCGCTCTCGCGGCCCGCACCGAAACAGTGCTTTACCCCTAGATGTCCAGTAAACTGCTACGCCTCAACGAAGATATAATTGGAGGGCATGTATGGTTAGGTTCCATTTGTATACTTGGTGGAATTTGGCATATCTTAACCAAACCCTTTGCGTGGGCTCGCCGTGGCTCGGATCGAGAAAGAGGAATTGCTTGGCGCTACATATTAGAACTCATTAAAGCCTGATTCGCATCATTTTGCTCAATAAACAGAATGAGGGAATCTCCAATAGAAAAATATTGGAAAGGAAAAATACTTCTAACACGAATCTGTCCCATGCAATAGTCAAAAATTCTTGACGGTATCGAGCCGGAACAACTTATTCCTCTTGAACACCCCAATTCAGGGACAAAGAATTTCCTGCGGCTACCATATAATATTCATCTCTATTTGGTGATAAATAAATTATCTGTGCCTCTTTTGATCTCTCAGACATTTCATAAAGTGGATTTTCTATAGATCCCCAAGGATATATTACTGGAATACAATTCTAGTCTAGTAGCAAATTTTTTTAATATGATATCTTTTTTTTATAAAAAAATATTTTTTTTACTTCAGAACTGAATAATATTTTAGTTAAAAAATTAATAACTAAAAAATTACTCTATATCGAGCTATTTGGACAAAGCATTTTAGCAACAATTTATAACTTTTTCAAATCCCGGTAGATCTCTTAGATCCACTCACGTTGCTCATAGTGTTACTAGGCCAGTTCTTTCCTTATGATATGGTTGTTTGCTTATCTTTCTTTGCCGCTACGCTCCTTTCTTCTGACAAGCGCATGGCTTATGAGAATTGATTTCGGTTGGATCGCCCCCTAGCACGACGTCCAGATAAATAACATAGCCTAACAGGATGTCCTCTTCTCTACTAGCTCCATCTATACCTATACCTTGTTCCCTGAAATGAAAGATTTCTTGCCTTACCACTTGTCCACGCTGGTTCAAAAGACCCCGTTTCTCCATTCATGAGTTAATTGAATAGATATCACTCGACTACGGAAGAATACCGAGACATCAATTACTAAAATGACTAAGGGATAGTAAATTGGCCAGATAGGACTTTCTTGCTTCGCCCATGCATGTTATTGCTTAGTCTGTTTCGTTTCTTCTCTACCAAACCAATAGTCGTGGAACTCGTTCGCTCAATCCGGTTTCAGCATAACTAATATTTTTGGCATTAAAAGATATTTTGGACAGATAATTAGTCCAAAAAATACTACTAACTCTGCAACAAAACCACTCATTCCCGGCAATGCAAGAGAATCCATCGAGAAACTACTAAACATGGTAAATATTTTTGGCATTGGAACAATTCGGTGTGCTCCTGAATAGCTTCCTTCAAAAAGGTTTCCGCTTCCTCAGTAAATGTCTTGGTAGAAGATATAATTTCTTGAAATTGAGGTTTATTCTTTTTTAAGTTTCGTAAACTGCTCTACCATATTTTTTTGCAGATAATCCCAATTTTGGTTTAATAGTACATCCCAATAGGGGACGTCCATACTTGTTCAATTTATCTCTTTCAACTTGGATGCCGTGAGGTGGGCCATGGAAAGTTTTGGAATAAGCAGGGGGAATTCGAAGATCCTCTAAACGTAGAGCTCGCAGGGCTTTGAAACCAAATACATTACCCACAATGGAAGTAAACATGCTAGTAATAGAACCTTCTTCAAAAAGGTCTAAAGGATAAGCTATATAAGCAATATATTGATTTTCTTCCCCAACAACGGCCATAAATGTATTAAAAAGGGGCAAATTTTAGCAGACGGGGCGACTAAAGTTGGTGGGGAACTCGCTTTAGGAAAAAACGAACTACGGTGAGAAGGGTTCAACCAGAAAATCATCGAGCAATAGGTGCGTAGCGAATCTGAAGGCTGGAACAAGGTGCTTGCGTACCCCAAGCCAGACTAGTAAGAGAAGAAGCTCCCTAGGAGATTGGAGTAGTATCGTACCAGCAGGCTTTCTTTGAGTTATTTCTCTTCTTCGACTTCTTCTTGCTTCGAGGTCCGAGGCACACTAGAGCTGGAAGAGAGCCCCTCAAGTTTCTATATAAGAAAGAGACGAAAACGAGGTGGGCTGATTGAGTTTGAAAGTCAATGTCAACAACACGAAAAAGTACACGTTGGTTGCCCCTAGTATATTATAGGTCTGATCATAGGTGAAATCCAATCCCTTCGCCTCGCCATGCCACTAGATCTTTAATGAATGACCGGCGAGTCGGAACATAAACATAACCACGCTTCACACCGGGCCAGGAAGAGAAAGAATTTAGAAGTACCGGGTGGGTTCGAAAATGGTCGGATTAGCATGCGGACGATCCCACCCTGAAACAAAGGTGTACATACAAAGAGGCTGGTTATGTTGGCCCCTCCCATCTATATTGACCGGGAAGAGGGGGGAGGATGCCACCCTTCTCTATTTTGAGGGACCTCTCATATTGTGGATTATGGGCAACTCATGTTTATTCATTTTTTACTTTAATTTTAATCTTTTCTTTCTTATTCTTGCTTCTTTAGTTCATATTCCTTTGTACATTTGAATGACTTACCATTAAATTCTTTATTATTTTACTATGTTTTAATATAAAATATGTGCAGATTACCAGTGTTTTCAAAGAAAGTGTTAGAAGCCTGAGAAGCTTCAACCCATTCTATGCAATCATAAGCTACACAACGTGAGAAGGTTGACATAAATGCATATGGAGTACCTCAAAAATTAAAATTGGTAAACCTGTGCAGACTCATGTGTCGATCTCCTACGAAAGCTGGGATAAAGTACCTCAAAAATTAAAAATGACTTGTTGGTTGCATTATCAGTAAGCAGAATTATTCAATTATCTGTTTTTATGTGTAAGTATATTTTTATCACAATGCCCTTTTAAGTAAGTAATTCGTAATTTTTGCAAAAACGTTTTGAACTTGATCCAAACACAAAAGAATTTTATTTCAAAAAAATTGTGTGAGTCTTTTAAGAGACATAAGAGTGAGTTGAGGACAAAATACTATGATAAATTCAATAATTATGATGAAAAATTGAAAATTTGTCCACCTTCTGTTAGTCAACACGACTATGAGGAATTTTTGAAGAACGAAGAGAAACCCGATGTGAGAAAGCGAAGAGAGCTAGGCAAAAAAAGAATAGATCAGTATATATCTATGGCCACCACATCGGTCGAACAAGTCATGATATCGTAGAACATGATATTGTTATGCGAATAATTGCACTAATTGCTCCAATACCTAATTTGTTGTGCAAAATATTGATTTGATTTGCACAAACTTCAAAACTGCATAGCGGAATACAAAAGACACAGGAGCAATACAAAAAAGTGGATCTAGCATGTCGATTAATTAGCAACCGCCAACTAATTGAAAAATAATCACCAAACAAAACAAAATAGAAGAAGACACAAAGATTTAACGTGGTTCGGTTATGCCTACGTCCACATATCCAACAACTATTCTTTATTCACTGAAGAGAGTACAAAAGAGAACACAAGAGAAAAGAATACAAAATTATAAGTAGTAGATGGAGAGATTAACCTTTAATTACAAATTTAATTTTCAATTTCAAAAAAGACTTGTATGCACTCAAAACCCCTAAATGGTTTACTATAGAAATTAGGGTATGTTGAAGAAGAGGATAATGATGGGTTCTCTCTCACGTTCATGCTCCACAAATATAAAGATATAAATAGGCTACAGAATGAAATATTTCTTGGAGATGAAGAAATTAATTTTTTAATTTTCTTGAAACCTTTCCAAATGTCCATGATTTAATTGCATTGTAAATGGAAAGTAATGATCTTGTTTCCATACATTTCCTTTCTTGCATGATTTTCCAAGCCAATCATTTATCTCTTCATATTACAAAATCAATCCCCATTTATAAATCCATTAATTGATTATATAATCAATTTATTCCATACCAAAATATACTCACAAATATTTCCACACATAACATAATTGATTGATTGAATCAATTAGCAATTTCTTTCCCTCTTAAACAAATATTTGAATCACATAAAATAAACACTCCACCTTGATTCAAATATAATAGTCTCTCTTTATCACATCTCAACGAATTGTTGGGTCTATACCATGTTGCTCAATATGAACTATTTTGGGCACTATTGCCTAAACAGAGCTTCAAAATCTTTCTTAAGCATAAGAAAGATAGTAAGCACATAACCAGACAAAACGCATATGTGCGAATAACAAAACTCTTCAATATATAGGATGTAGGAGATAAACATGTAGAAACCATGCTTTCAGAGACCAATGGAGATTCAACTACACGCTTCACCTTCTCCATTCCAAATTGAGTGAGGACATACTCAATATTATCTACTCTAATCTCCTTCACAAGAATTTCGCTAGAATTTACTTTGTCAATACCAACTGAATCACCACCAAGCTTTGCAACATTCAAACAATAAGATGAAGAATCATCATTACAAATATGCTTACCAATAGTGCCAACTGAACTAAAAGGCCTTTTCTACAACTGAGCTCCACTTAGTGTCTAAACCTATGAAATCTTCTCATCAACTATGGTACCATCGAAAATACCGCTTTCTCTCCGAATATGGATAATTTGATGACTCCAAATGTTTTTGGAAATTTTGTGTCCTCCTAACGTCATCACTTGATAGAGGCTCCAATTTCAATAAAGACCTCTCATCAAATAGCGCATGCGTGCTAGTAACAATTATCTTAGTTGTTTTGCACCACAACCTATACTTCTTCATTCCATCCCCATAGCCTAACAAAATGTGATTACTTCTTCTTGGCTTTAGCTTATCATGTCTCTCATATTCTAAATAAGTTGAGCAACCAAACACTTTAAGGAATGAATAATCAACAGGCTCCTTTTTCCATACTTCATCTAGGATCTTCATATCTATGGCAGTAGAATGTGTACAGTTGATGAGAAATACAGTCATAGATATCACTTCTCAAAATCCCCCTTCTAGACCAGTAGTCATTCTAAAGCTTGTAGCTCTTTCCTGTAAGATCCGACACATGCTCTCTGCCATTCCGAAAGAATGCGACTTAGCAGAAAAATCTATAAATACATGCTCGGACGCATAATAGTTAGTAAATTCTTGTGACGCAAATTTACTACTATTGCCAACTCTAAGAACTCTCAATTGCTTTCCCAACTTCATTTCAACTAAGGTCTTCCACTTCCGAAATTGGGAAAATATTTCGAATCTAGTCTTCATGAAATAGACCCAGACTGTAACAACCCGGAAAATCAAAACCAATTTAAAAAAATTATTTTAGCAGTTTTAATGGATTTTGAATTTTTAAAATGAATTATTTTAAACAGTAACGACGACTTAAAATTTATTTTCGATGAAGTTAGAATGAATAAATTTATTTTAATTATAAAGCGAGCCTGAAATGGCGCGGCAGTTCGAAAATTCGATTTCAAATTTCAATCGAACATACAGAATTCAATATAGGTCAGAATTGGAAGAAACAAGAAACATTTGAATTTGTTTAATCATATCTTTCTAAGAGATGTAAGAAACTGAGATTTCGTTTTATAAGTTGTAAGTTATGGCTAAATTAAAATTCAGAAAAGTCGTTACGGAATATATATATATATATATTAATATATAAATAGCCCTTAAAAATAGCCATTTTGCAAACGACCTCCATTTTCGATGGAACCACTTTTGTTGAATCCGAAATGTCAAATTGTTGCTTGATTCCAATTTTCATAATTTTGGAATCAATATGTAAGTGTAGCAAAAGAAAACGTGTTTTGTCAATTTCAGTTAAATTGGATCGACCAGAAAATGGCCATTTTTCAAACGATCTCCAAATTTGACGAAATTAGTTTTGTTAGGACCGTATCATCAAAACATAGATTGATTTATTTTTCGGGAATTTTTGGAGTCAGTATGTGGCCCCGGTAAATTAAAATGCACGTTTGAATTCAATTTACATTGACTTATATTTTAATTTATAGAAAAACTGATCGTAACAGCCGAATTGGGTTACGAAACATATCCCATTGTGTCCGGAATGGGGGTATTTAGTTAGGGGCGACAGTCGTTGAGTTTGCTTTGGAGTTTGGAGCGTTAGACAAGTATTAAATGAATTAAATATTATATAACTTAGTATATATGTCCCTAAATTGGTCAAACCCCAAAAGAATTTTACCCGTGGTCAACAGCAGCTAAAGCCGCTCCTTCTTTAATCGATGGCCGGCATCCTTCAACGCTTGTCGTTGAATTATCCCCCAATCCCTAAATGATAATCAATACTTGTAAAATGAAAACCACTCAGCTACTCGAGCTCTTCTTCGCCAACGGTGGAGATCAAGAACAACGGAGTAAAATCACCGGAATTCGCCTTCATACGCCCACCGTTTGCAGCTGTTTTCTGAGGTCCTGGGGGCCTTGATTTTCGCACCACCGTAGGCAAGGGTGGAGGGCGGTTGTGGCGTTCGAATGAGGACCGACAATGGGGGTTCGGCGCATGGTGGTGATCGCAAGGGGGAAACCAAATTTTCGACAGTGGATTTTGCGGCTCCAGGAAGGTGAACGACGAATTGGTGAAGAAGACAGTGGGGTTTAGGGGAAAGATAAATTAAGTAATCTTTAATTAGTTTATAATTATGTTATTAAGGTTAATTATAAATCTTTAATTAAATTTAGTTTATTTTATTATACAATAAATGTGATTAAAATTATTTATACCATAAATAAAAAGGTGATTTTTATGAAAAATAACTTTGCGTAAAAATGTGAATTTTCAAATATGAATTTTATATATGTGTAAACATTGTTTTCAAAATAAAATTTTTAATAGTAAAAACATTGTTTCCAAAATATGGTTTTTAACAATAGAAAAAAAATTATATTTAAAATATGATTTTTTATTTATGTATAACATTGTTTAAAAATGAATTTTTATTTATATAACATTGTTTTTAAAGGTGATTTTTAAATATATATATCAATGAATAAAAATGTGATTTTTATATATAAATAGTTTTAAATAAAAATATGATTTTTATTATATGGAAAGTGTTGTTAAAAATATGATTTTTAACATATACCTCGTGAAACAGATGGCGATGGAACGGACTGAAATCAGAACGGAATCCAAATCGTCAAATTAAAGACTGGCGGAGTGAAAACCCAAGGTGAGAACTTCTCACTATAATTTCTTGTATAGTTATTTATTTTAACTGCATATATGAACTGCTCCCCGTCGTCCACAGACCATGGACGACTTGTTTGATTGTAATGTGTTGTGAACATTGATTGTGATTGTGATGTGGAATGAAAATAAAAATAATCATGTGTTGAAATAAAATATTTTATCGTTAAAAATATAATTTTCAATGTGTATATGAATAAAATAAATATTCATTTACAAATCGGACGATTTGTTTATGTACACCCATTTGACTGACATTGATTGGGACGATAAATTTTACACATCGCCCAACTGCACAAATAAAATCTGTGTTTGTTGATTGAAACCCCACACAAGTATTGGGATGATATTTGATGTACACTAATCCCAATTGTTTAGTTGTATGTCGATCGATTGGTTGACAGACTATTGTAAGCGTTAATTATTTATATTTAACGCATATGTAGTTGTATGATGTCCTCTGGATGATGGTTGATTATTTATCATTTTTGTGATATACATGTGTTGTATGAAATCCATATAAATAACATTATATGGTAATTGACTAGGTCTGATTCCAATTCAGAACGAATGATTATTTTGAAATAACGAATATTTTAAAATAAGGAATATTTTAAAATAATATTCAGTAAATAATCAAAATGTGATTTTGATGTCCGATTTTGGATGGACATGGAAATATTAAAATATTTGAAGTCGTGTTGATTAGAAATGCGCCATTTTGACGGGAGCGATATTTATATCGATTTTATTCATTTTTATAATGAATATCGAAAAGGAAATGAATTCAAAATATAATATTTTGAAAATATTATCATTTATATATTAATGATAAGAAATATTCAATTTTGATTTAAAATGGAAAACGAAGTTGAAATCGTTTTTAAAATGAATTTAAAACGATTAGAAAATATACGTTTTAAATGGAAATCGACAAAATATAATATATATATATATATAATATATTAATGGCCTGAATAGAACGCGCCGCGCCGCGACCGTTCTTGAATTTCGACCATTGACTTCGAATTGACATTAAGGGAGATCCGACCGTCGGATTCTCCTAAAACCGGAACCGTTGGGTTTGTATTTAAAAGAACTTTCCAACGAATATGAGATTTGAAATCTAATGGTTGGATTTGGAATTATGTCCAAATCAAATTTGGAAAAGGTCATTGTAAGTGCAATTCGATGACCGTTTATAGAAATTGATTGAACGGGCCTTGTTAAATTATTAAAAATATTAATAATTTGTGTAAAATCATAACAAATGACTTGGAAAGAATTTGGATGAAAAATTCCACGTTTGTAAAGATTAAAATATATTTTTATCGAAATGAACTAGTTTATAACTAGAATAATAATCCAATTATTTTTAAATAAATAAATTGGATTGAGAATGGGTTTAAAATAATCAGAATTTTCCAATAAATAAATTGGAATGGTTTGGAATGCAAATAATCTTCGGAATATTTCGATATTGGATTCCGTGATTATACGGATATTGTTACGGAAATTTGGAAGATATATATATCGTTATTTCCAATACGATATTTGTTGGTTTCAGAATTTGATATTGAATATAAGCCGATATAATTTCAATTCAGAGCCTTGTATTTAATATCAAATTGGATTTTGGGTTTCTCGTGAATGGTGTCTTAAATAACACTGTTTTTAAACCCAGTTGAGAAAAGAATAAATCTTTTAATTAAGATTTAGTGGAATTTTCCAATTAATTAATATTTAATTGGAATTGAATAAAAGAATTGGATTTTGGGTTTATCGTGAATGGTGTCTTCATTAACATGTTCTTAAACCCCGTGTGAAAAGAATAAATCCTTTAATTAAGATTTAAAGAAGAATTACCAATTAATTAACATTTAATTGGAATTGAAATGGAATGTGAATTGGGTTTATGTGAACTGTGTTTTAACGACATTCATTCTTTAACCCGATTAACAGGGAAATGTGATTTGGAATATATAAATCTTATATTAAGATTTAATGGTTTTTTTCAAATTAAAGTTTTCCAATTAATTAATATTTAATTGGAATGGAATGGAATTTGATTTTGGTAATCATCGAAGCGAGCTTCTGTGGAGAAAGACTGTTAATATATATGGAATTTAAAAGGCTTCGTCGTTATTCCATTTACATTATTAGTCGCATACGGAAATTGATATTGATTATATATTGATCTATTTTCCGTGAAGATTCCATAATTAATGGGATGTGATTTTGGGTTTATAGTGAACTGTGTCTTAAATGACATTGGTTCTTTAACCCAGTTAAAGACAGGATTTATTTTCCTAAAGTTGAATAATCATTAAGAAATGATTTTCGAGATTAAAACTGAATTAGAGTTTTAATGAATCTTTAATTAGATTGAAATGAGAATTTGATAATTTAAATTATCAAATTTATGAAATTATCGAGAATGGAGTATCTCCATTTTTGCTCCAAGCGATAGCTAAATCTTTAATTAGATTTGAACGTGAAATGGTAATTAATATTTACCGATAACACAGTGGTGTTAGGTATGGAGTATCACCAATTTTTCTCCATGGGATGAATAGGTTGGGATTGAGAAATAAAATAAACGATTACTTCGGTGTGGTTCGCTAATCCCGACTAGTATGGATATACCTTAATATGATTTGAATTGATATCCAAAGGAAGATTAAAGAATAAATTTAAAGAATTTATCTTTGATAAAATTAATGGGAACCTTTCCCTAAAAATGTGAATATTTTAATACAAGAATATTTTGGATTGGAATAAGGCGTATGTTGTGTTTATGTAGCACTTGTTTATAATATACACGAGTTATTCAGAAAGGTCGGGTTCATATCCATTTTGAATAACTGATACGATGATAAGTCGACGATGAAGACGGTGGTTGAAGACCAGAGGTCTTCACATTGTTTGGATGTTTACTGATGTCTTGATTGGGATGTATACCCAAGACAAGGTAATAAGAGATGATCGTCCATACGTACTTGGAGATCGACCGGATATGCGAGGACCTCTCTCATGTATTGGACATATGAGACGAGGAATAAGGTGCCTCCGGTTTCGTTCAGACCCAGAACGGACTTGTAAATGGACTGCGTGCCTGACATTGGATTTTATTCTGTGTTGATTGATCTCTATCTAATATACATCTGTTTGGTGGCGGAGAATTTATTCTCTTTCTTAACACCCTTCTCTGAGACGTATGAGCTTAGAGGTTGTATATCGATAGACATCAGTCACATAGCGTAAATTGCCTGTGTGGCATGCCTGAGTGGCAAATGATCAAGGATTTTATTGAAAAGCAGTTCCTTGTGGTTGATGATCAAAGCATAGCTTTAATATAGCACCTCTTTGTGTATAGCATTAATTCGCGAGCCTCACACCCCGGTGTGAACCAGAAACGGGAGGGACTTCAGGGAAATGGACATACGCTGGTTTCTAGCTAGGAGGGGTGTCAGGGTTTTGCAAGCCCGGACATTTTACTCATGTGGATGTTGCTTATTATTACTTCATGGATAGAGAGGCGCCTCAGATATATCGGTTACTACGGAGCCGATGGATATTGAGTCATCTGGCTCATTTATACCTCATAGGGCAGACTAGCATATAGTTTATGGTATTTATAACCCGCTAAGTGTGGGTCGGCCCTGACGATCCGAGTGCAGTTGCGGCTGAGACCTGAGGCACAGGCTAGAGTGTCTCGAATTAGCACAGGATGATCTCTTTGCCTTGGTTCACAGATGGAATCCAATTTCCAATACGACATCATTCGGTTTTGATTGTAGACCTTAGTAGGATGACATAGTGGGATGGGGCGCTCATGCCGTCTATGATTGATACATTTATATTTGAAGTTGTTTTTGACAATATACACTTACAGTAATAATAAAATATGAAATTTCACGTACCAAGCATTTTTGGCTATTATAAGGTAAAAACTCTATCCTCTGGCTTGTGTTGCATTGTGTGATGGGACCTGAGTCTGATAATAGCTTCATTTTCTTTATTTAGCATTGCGCTGTTAGTTATATGCACTGGTATTCTTGGGGTTAAAACCCATTCCGTGTTATACGGCGTGGTCCCTTGATTTATCTAACTTTAAAATCAAGCTAATAACTATTTTAGTTCTCACACCAGTCACATGACTGACCTGGAGTTTATTGTTTTAACCTAAACTCTAGGTGCCCTTATTTTTCTCACGGGCAGCTAGTAGTTTTGGTTTTGCAGATTTATTCTTAGAAGATCCTGGATTTACAGCTGAGGTTATATTCGGAAAGCTCTGTATCTATGTATTTCTTTCGGTCGTGTTATGTATTATTTTTCCACTGCAGTATAATTAAAAACCTCTGATTTTTATCGAATGTATAATATTTATTCATACTCTGTTATATTCTTGTACTCTGATGTAAATTGTTGTAATAAGCAATGAAATGTTCTTCTGTTTGTATTCTGATTTGTCGTGTTCTCAATCCAATTCGGGCTTTCCTTTATGGGGAAGTTTGGGTCATTTTACAGACCTTCCTTGAGAAATCATCAACAAATAAGATGGAGAAATTGGCTCCACCAAAAGATGCAATTGGGGTGGGCCCCCACATATTAGAATGAACATATTCTGGAAACTCTATAGCTCTGGGTCTTCCAACATCAAACGTGACATTCTTCTTCTTTCCAAAAGAACAATCTCCAAAAGAGCTAGACTTAATTGAGAACCAACAGCAATCAACCTACGCTTCTTCAATACTTCCAGGCAGTCCTCATCAACATGACCTAAACGAAGGTGTCATAATTGAGTAGAATTTGGAACACTAGAATCAGTAAAAACTATTGAATCTCCCAAGACTGTCACTTCATGAAGCATATAAATATCATCGAACCGCACCCCTGTCATCACTACCGAGGAACTCTTCGCTACCCTTAAATTCTCTCCATCTATTATTATCCTTATACCAAGTCTACTCAAAGATCCAACTGACAACAAAATCTTATGCAGCATCGGAACATGTCTAACATCCGTGATAGTTCTAATAACACCATCATGCATCTTAAACCTAACACTTCCAACACCCACAACATGACAATATATGTCATTCCCCAAATCAACTGCTTCGCCATCAATCTTCTCATAAATGACAAAACAACTCCTATCTGGTGTCGTATGAGAAGAGGCTCCAGAATTAGTCACCCAACTTGTAATCTCTAAAGGTGAAATGTTGGATGAAAATAATGATGTATCACCATCACATCTATTTGCATCTGATCTAACTGCTACCAAAATTGAAGCTTTCTCTTTCTTCTCTCTCTTCTTTCTTAGAGCTGAACAATTCCATATGAAATGTCCCTACTTCTTACAATAATAGCAAGCACTTCTTCTAAAGCCCATGATGTGGGATCCATGCATATCTTCTCTAAGGCGCTTCTGCATCTTATCTCTTCCTTTAAGTGAATGAAGTTGTTGTTGAAGAACATCGTCATTAATCTTCACTTTGATCTTCCATGTCCCAAAAACTTCTCTTCTAACAAATTTGGTGATGCCATAATTTTTCGTGCCACTACTAAAAGAATTAGCCAGTGGTAACTAATTTAGGACAAGACAACTAGCTTTGTTGCCAAACTGTTGTGTGAATAATTGCACAAATTGCTCCACCCAATATGTTGTGCAAATATTGATTTGATTTTCGCAAACTTCAAAACTGCACAACGGAATACAAAAGGAGTAGGAGCAACACAAAAGGCGCAGAAGCAATAAAAAAGACACTACAAGAAAATGAGGTCTTTACCTATCAATTGTAAGCGTAGGTAAAACTAACATAACGGTGGGTAATATATTTTAGCTACTAATATTGAATTGGTAGAAATTGGTAGGTAAAGCTTAGTAGAGAAAGAGTTTTACCTACACTTATTTATATTTGTAGATAAAAGAATCAATGGACCCCACTACGTTATGACTCAAATAATGAGTCATCAGCTGATGTGTTTGATGATTTGTCATCCTACATGGCTACTGATATGGTTGCCGTAGTAGTATGACATGGCATATATTAATGCCGACACTTGGCATCTAATGGTTGGTTCATGTGTCAAATAATAATTTGCCCATGTGTCATCATTTGATTAGTGCATAAGACATCATTTTTTAGGCCACATGACAATATTTACTATAAATAAATATTTACAGAATTGAATATGTACACAGAAATTATTTTTAAACGAATAACAAATATTTATTCAAAACGAATATTTATTACACTTTCGAATAGTACACATACGGTTTCCTCACTATTACACAATCACTTATACATACACTTCCACGCTACATTTTATTCGGGTACATTGGCTCCTTACTACATTCCCATTCACTCATATACATGTACACAGTCACTCACACTCTCACTCTAGTTATAGTCATCGGCTTCTTGCTCCAGAATTTGTCCAGTCGCCTGTCGTACTTGTCATAATAAAATAGCACAGTAAACTGAAAAGGAAACAATTTAATTCACAAATATAATTTTGATTTAAATTTTATTTAAATCAATAAGTTGGTTGTTTCTCATCACTTTTCTAGACGTGGCTAAACGAGTGTGTGTGTATATATTTATATATATATACACACACACTCGAACAACGGCAGTTTCTGCCAAATTACGGTTACCAGCCGTATTGAATAAGTTTTTGCAACCTTTGATGGTCTCTGCCGAAGAGCTTTTCCCTCAGTGGAAATTTATACCTAGACTGCCTTTGAAGCTATAAGAAGTGGTTAAAATTATAAGTTTTAAAAGAACCTCATTTTATAACATATAGATTGAGAATAGACATTTCCAACTGCATTAGATACACCAAACTACTATAAACCAAATTGACACAGGAGATGAATCAAAAAAGTTGCATGAGCAGCTGCAAAGCAGTCCCAAAATCACCAAGATATGCATAAGGCAAAGTGACAAATTAAATCACCTAGATCAACAACTAGCAGTGAAGAAACCTCAAGCTTCAACGTTCAGCTATATATAACCTAAACCAGAAAGCAAGACAGAATAAAGAGCAACAAATCAAAACATATTGATGTCGAACAAGTCGTACCATATAATCATACCCAAAAAAGAGTGAGATGATTCGATGATAAGGAAGGCTCAATAGTATTTTTTCTTCTTCTTCATATAACTGATTTATTTATTTATTCATTTTGTCATAAAAAGAAGACAAATAAAAATACTAAAGTTAATTAAAAATAGGTAAATTTTATTCTAATACACCTTTTTAGTTAGTTAATTCACCCTATTTATAGGATCTTTGACTTTTAATAACATGTAGATTTTAGTTAGTTTATCCACTTAAAATATCAAATAACTTCCTTTCTTCTTGTTCTCCTTCGTATGTTTATTCTTCTTTCCTAAATCCGACATCTAAATCCACCTAAAATATCAAACATCTAAGTTCTTGGAACATTATCTTGGAGCACTTGATAATACACATGTAGTGTACATGTGCTAAAGATACGTCGAGCATAAAGCGTTTGTTATGCTAAATATCATGCTTGTTTGCTATACTGAATACTCTGAAATATCTAGACAGAAACGGACCATGAACTTGTGTAGGGTACTTCTATCCGTACCATACCAAGTAACTCATTGATTTAGGGTTCTTTCCTAGCATGTACTCACCCTGCATCGTACAAAATTGCCATCTAGTTTTTGATATAATAAGCGCAGATAGCTTGAAAAATATAATATAATGTACCTGGGACTGTGCAAACTTAAGAAGAGCTAAAGGTTCAATTTCTCCATCAGGGCAGTGCAGACTGGCTTTAGCCATGGAAGGGTAATCAGAGTATACGGCTAAGAGAAATGAAGCTGCAGAAACATACTGCATATTGTTCCATTCATTGAAATACAGTAGACCGCCTGTGTTTTCCATTCATGTTAGTTAATTATGTAGAATAACATATGGGAAAGTTGAAGAAGGGATGAAATATTTGATTTATATGGTGAAAGCATATGCAGCAAATGAAAGGAAGGGAATAAAGGAATGTAATTAGTATGCAGCTTCTTATTAGGAATTGCTTTTTTCATCTGTTACGGTAAAAAGACATAGACCAAAAAAAATCTTTAAGTTAATTCACTTGTGGATTAATTTAAAAAATAGTTGTGGATCAACTAATTAAAATAAAACAGTGGATTAACTAATAGAAGTGGTGGTGGATGAAAATAAAACTCAGCTGGAAAATTTCCGCAAAACTCTTCTACCTCCCTAAAGATAACCCGATTAAACCAT
Organism: Allium sativum; assembly: GCA_030737875.1. Lineage (NCBI taxonomy): Eukaryota > Viridiplantae > Streptophyta > Magnoliopsida > Asparagales > Amaryllidaceae > Allium > Allium sativum. Next base: position 39,959 of record JASFAX010003048.1, read on the forward strand.
CGCCTTCTTTATCAACCCATTCCAATTTTTCCTCATTCTTCATATTTTACAAATTCACCCTAGTGCCATTTATACCTCCAATTTTTGAGCTCCCTACTGACCTCTAGTCCTGTCTCGACATCTCAGGCGGCAACAATCTCGGATTCATTTTCACGTGATCAAAATAATATGTAGGGATATTAGGATCGGATCGAAAACCTAAAACCTTCATCATTCAAAAATGTTCTGCTTGCGTTCAGAGATCCTTCCACCGTCTGCGGGCAAGAACCGCTTCTGATGAAGTTAAGTTCTTGATCGCGATTAAGAAATCCCGTATCTTCGGAAGTGAAATTTGAATTCTTGTTTAATCGAACTCCCATTTCTGATAGGAGCTTTGTTTGGACTCTATCGCTCACCATTTTATGATCAAATCCCACTTCTTTCTCTTACCAAAGAAGGATAACTTTATCGAGTTCAGATTTCCTGATCAACAACAAAGTTTTGTATGACTGGAGATGTAACAGTCATGTAGAACGATTTTTACAGGAGTTTACGGCAGACAAGTAGATTACGTAGAAAGGTAAGATCTTTAAGAAGAGAAAAGGACTGCCAGAAGATTGACTACGCCATTACCCAAGATAAAAGACCAAAATCTTCTAAGGCGCAAGGAAGATGGTATCTGAAAGGGGTAAAGCAAATTAAATTGGATTTGGAGAAGGGCACGACGATGACAGGATAAGCTAGATTTGAGGTAAGGAAGGAGAATGAAGTGAAGGTAAGAGGATGAAAAAGAGAAAACATCATAAAGAGTTGTGGCGGCTGAGAAGAGAGAAAACCAGGTTCCCATTGTGGAGAGTGGAGACCTTCATAGACCTTCATTTTCTTCATATTTTTACTTTGAATTTGTTTGTGTATTAGTGTATATGTAATTATGTGCATTAATCCAGAGATAATTAGTATAGATTTACTGCAGATTTTATCGGATGATTTACTTGTGTTAATATGTTACTGTAAGCATTATTATTATGCAATAAATATTTACTTATCATATACAAGACTGACAGTCTGTAATACTTATTAGGCAATAAATATTTATTTATCATATATAAAGCTGACAGACTGTGATACTTAAAAAAACGTTCACAAATACTTTGAACACAAAGAAAACGATTGCAATATTCCATTTTTTTGAATACTAAAAAGGCAAATTAATGCATATACCATTAATTGCTTTACCTACACCGTAAAAAAATTAATACAATTAAATGAAAAAACACCCTTATTAAACTAAAGATAGACATACAATTATTAAAAAATAATTAAAATTAAAGAATGAAAATTTGATACATCCACATTATATATAATTGGCAAAATTTCGTACATAAAATAACTGAAATTTCTATGTGTTATCAATTGAATTTAATTTACTTTCCATCGAAGCATAAAATTTTATTCATATTCTTTTTTATTATATTTATATATACTTAGTTTTTATGTTTTGCATTTCAATTTGATAAAATAAATTTTCAAATTAAGTACTAAAGTTAATATGGTTCATGGAGTACAATTTTTATTTTTTACAATATTTAAATTAATTTTTAATTTATAATCAAAATTTAAATATTTTAACATTCTATTATTCAAAATTTAAAGTTAAATTTTGATATATGAATAACTGAATAAATACAACTTCAAGTAAGGAATTGAATGTGAATTGCAAAAGTGAATTCACTCATTTTAGAAATCAAGGTTCCTTCGTTCGATCAACGCATTAGAGAAAGATACTGAAATGAGACAATTATTTTATTTTGTACTAACCTGAGGATAGTTTAGTAATACGTATGATGTATATACTAAGCAAAAGGTGGTGTATGTAATTTAAGGAAAAAAATAGGGTATGTAAGGCAATTTACAATGTACATATAGAATTTATCTATTAAAAATTAAAACGACTGAAACCCACTTTATGCCCAAATTTGATTTTTCATTATTAATGCAATTTTATGCCATCTTTGCTTTTAATATCCTATTTTGAAGGTGGCCAATCAAACGAGACTACGCGTATTGAGGCCACAAAGGAGATCACGTAGATTGAGATTTGTACCATTAGATTTGATTTAAAATAAGCTGTTAAATTTATCCGTATTTTTACGGTATATAAATAATTTATTTAATTATTCAAATAATGGTTTGGTTATTAAAAATGACTAGAATTAAATAATATTGAATATTTAATTAAAATAAATAATATAATAATATATTGAATTTTTGAAATAATCAGAAATAGTGGAATTCACAATATGGTGGGAATTGGATCATCTGTGATATTTAATTCAGTTTAGAATTGAATTTGAATAACGAATATATTATTTGAACGATAGTTGAACATATAATTATATTATAATTATAATCGAGCTTGAAATGGCGCTGCAGTTCATAATTTGGCGATTCGAACTTTAAACGAATATACAGAAGCCGTTTTAAATCGGATTTCTGTGAAACAAGAAATGTTAGGAGCTGGTGAAGTATATTTTTCTAGTGGAAGAGAAAAATCGAGATTTCGACGTGTAGATTTTGATTTATGTCCAAATCAAATTTTAGAAAAGTCGCTGTGGAATTCCTTTATAATTTATAAAGGGATTATTTATATTTATTAAAGGAATTTCATTATAAATCGAATATCGATTTAATCGGTATTTGAAATATCGAGTTAGAAATTCATATAGGAATATTGTGGAGCTATATGATATTGTATGTGAGTATATATGATAATGTTTATTTTTAAATATTTAATTTAACAGTTTTTAAATATATTTATATATTTAAAAGGGTTAATTAGGGCTTTCAAAATAGCCAGTTTTGCAAACAACCTCAGAATTCGACGAAACTAATCTTGTTGGATCCACAATGTCAAATTATTGTTAGATTCCAAGTTTCGTGATTTTTAGAGTCAGTATGTGGCTGTATGGATTTTTAGAGTGAAAAACAGTCGATAAATTGACCTTTAAAAATACGCTGTGTGAGCAAACGGAGTCGGAATTCGACGAAACCAGATTCGTTGGGTTCGTAATGTCAAACTCTAGCTGCATGTCAATTTCCACGATTTTTGAATATTGTGTGTGATCACACAGATTTTTAGAAGGCTAAAACGAATATAAAATAATAAAAGAAAATATCTAAACTCATTGAGAGGTCAAAACAAAGGCCACACACCCAATTCTTTTCAGCCACACAACAATTCCGACCCTATTATATAAACCGCGTCACATTATGTTCTTCAGGAAAACATTTTCGTGAGAAACAAAAATCAAAATCAAACGAAATACATACTTAAAAATCTCGTAATATGTATTTCTGCGCTCCTGAGGTCGAGCCCTTCACCATGGTATATGTTTTGTTGATTTCGATTGCTGCTTCTGGAGTTCGACATTTACAGCAGTAGCCTAGGGCTGAATGATTTGGAAATTTGAAACAACAATTCAAGTTTTAGACGTTAGATTTGGATTTCTCGAGGGATAAGGAGCTCGAGTGGATTTTTTTGAGAAAAATGGTGATGGAAAAGTTCGGCACTTTTGCTGAAGTCGTGGGTTTTGGGGTCGAGTGCGGAAATCAAGTGAAGGCGACGAGCTGTACAATAGGGGTATGAGAGTGTAGAGAGATTGAAGAGAAGTCGAATGGTGGCCATGGTTTCCTATTCGGTGAAGAATTTGAGGGGTGATGGAGCTTGGGATTTACTGTTATGGTGTGGAGTACAGGGAGGCCACGGCAGTGTTTTGAGGAAGAAAGGGAGTAGTAATTGGGTTGGGTATGTTGGAGTTTGGTTGGACCATGTTCAAAGGTGAAGGCCCAT
>JASFAX010003049.1:0-43786 GCA_030737875.1 Allium sativum
AACCAAAGCATGTTATGAACTAGACAACAACCAAGTTAAAGTACTGTTAAAATGGATGGTAGGATTACGATTTCCTGACAGAATTTCCTCCAATCTTCGTAGATGTGTCGACTATAAAAACGAAAGACTGAGTGGAATGAAAAGCCATGATTGTCATGTAATGATGGAAAATTTGTTACCTTTCATTTTTAAAGAATTGTTACCCATAGAAGTTTGGATGGTAATTATAGAACTTAGTTTATTTTACAAGGAGCTTTGTTCAACTACGTTATAAGTTGACTGTCTACTTAAAATTGAAGAAGAAATCGCTATATGGCTATGCAAACTGGAGAAAAAGTTTCCTCTGGGTTTCTTTAATGTAATGGGGCATTTACCTGTTTGTCTTCCAAATGAAGCACGTCTTCAAGGTATTGTGCAATATGGATGGATGTATCCATTCGAAAGGTAGGTTACTATACTGAGTATGCAAATGTTAATTTAATTATAAATAGAAGTTAATATCAAACCAAAATATTTTTTATTACGTACTCAAATCATTTAAAGAATAAAGTGAGACAAAAAGATCGAGCTGAAGGTTCTATTCTAAAATCATATATTGAAGAAGAAGCTTCTTTCTTTTTCTCTCTTTATTTTAATGATCATGTGAACTTATTATTTGAAAGTGTTACACGTACTGATGAGGCCATTGAACAAGATTATTCTTCTGAAGCAACATTATCAATTTTTAAACAACATGGACGAAATGTTAGAAAATGTGTGTAAGTACGGTTGGATGATAAAGATTACCATATAGAACACACATATATTCTTCTTAATTGTCCTGAACTTGCACCATTTGTTAGGTAATTATAACCTTACAAATTTTGTTAAATTTAATGCAATACGTGCAAATAAATAATAATTTGATATATCATGTTTGTGTTTGCAGTATTTATGAATCAGAAAACCCAGGCGGTGCTTTAAGTAAAGATTTCAGTAGTTGTTTTGCGAACTACGTTTCTGATCCCACAAATTTGTGCTCAATGAAGGACTGAAGCATTTGGCGTTTGGATCGAAAAGAAAAGCTAAAACTTATCCAATATTTTTCGTTAATGGATATAAATTCAACACCAAAGAATATGGTGCTGAAAAATTAATAAACAATATTGGTGTATTTGTTAAAGTCAGTAATGATCCTAATAATCACATAAATGATTTTTATGGCATGTTAACTCATATTTTGCAATTAACATATTTTACAAGGCCCGCAGTGGATGTTAATTTGTTTAGATGCTACTAGTTGAATAATGTTTCGGGAACTAGATTAACATGCATCTAAATTATAATTTTATAGAAATTAAACATATCTCGCATTATCAAAACTATGACCCTTTTGTACTAGCCAAACAAGACTTAGAAGCTTATTATGCCCCTTATCTATCTATAAAAAGGGATGAAGCAAACTGTTCTGAGGATTTTAATACCAAGGAAATATTTACGTTTGACGGAAAGAATATTGCTGACGAACATGCCTATCAAGCAGATTTGGAGGAAAATGTTGAAATAGCAATAACAGACGTTCAAACTGACCTTTAAATGATGAGATAAACATATTAGCCAGAGCATTTAAGAGTGTAGGGGAAAACAACATAGAACACGAAACCGTGTCTGAATCAGAAAATGATGAGGACTGAGAATATCCGGTAATTTCCACCATTATTCACATTACATATATCACTGTTTGGTATTGCATTTATCTAAATTATACAATTTTAGCGACAAAAAGTGTATACTCACACACACACACACACAACAAGATACATGTGTAGCATGTATTACATTTATTAATAGTTCATCATATCATAATTATTATTAATTATTTATGTATGTATGTGGCTGGTATATTATGCGTGGCTCTGGCTCTCGACGACGTAGCTCTTCCCAGCAGATTGGTGAGAGTAGCGGAGAGCCACAAGCTCGTCCAATCGTTTACTTGAATCCTAAGGCTGATCACGCGTAAGTCTCAAACTTAGTAGCATAGCAATTTAATTTTTTGTATATGATATATCTATAATTGTCTAAATTCTATTTTATATTTAAAGCGGGGGTTTGGGTTGGAGCCATCTGAAATAGTTGTGAACATTTCTAAGGATGCGTATATGGCTAGGATGAGCGATTTGTGGCCTAAGTGGAGCAAGATCCCCGACACTGTAAGAGAGGCCCTCTGGTAAGATTTTCATGTTAATTTATACCAATTTACAAAATGATTAAATACAAATAAATAATTAGTAACATTTTCTCATTGCACAGGGCGTAGTAGATTTGCATGAGTCTGACATCAACCTAGTTCAACGACATTGGAACTCAAAAGGTCGCTAAGAACTACAGGAAGAAAATGTCAGAGATTAAAAAATTAGGGAAGAAACCAAGGTGGATGAGCACGACAGTATAGGATAAGTGGGTTGAATGGTGGAACACTGATGAATTCAAAGTAAATCTATGACGAATATCGTTATTTTTTTTTGCATATTGTTAAATAATTATGTTATATAAATTTGCAGGTGGAGTTAGTAAGGAACTCGCAAACAGGAGTAGGAATCCGGTAACTCATCATGTAGGATCCAAGTATTTCCAGCATCACCATGAGGACTTGATAAATTTATCAATTATTACATTTGTATATTGATTAGTTCAGCAATTAACTCTGTGGAATTGATTTATCCAAATTATCAATTGCAGAAACGAGCTCGTGGACATCCAGTGTCCTACAAGGACATATTTTCTCACACCAACACATCCAGGCAAGTAGACGAGGCTGGCAACATCACATATCAGTGGAGTGATCAGGCTAAGGTGATAGCTGCATATGTATGCGTATTTTAAATTCTATTACTGACATCGATAAGTTTATTAATTACTAGCAAATATAAAATAAAAACAACATTCTATTATTTTTCAAATGAAATTTCTTTTTGCATTATAGGAAATGCTTCAGGAGGCACAGACTCATGCGCTTGATGAGTCTGGTTGTGACGAGTTGACACTAGAGGACGAAGATAACATATTTGATGCTGTTATGGATCTGACGCAGCGAAGTAGACGATACGACTTCGAGAACCTAACAGTAATTGATCTTTTTGCATACATACAACAAAAAAGCATTTATATATAGTTTTATAATATTTTATATGCTGACATAACCCTTTTGCTACTCATTTATTTGCAGGTTTGACAAGCTCAAAAGGCCTAAGACAAAGCAAAAATTAAGGATCTTAGAGCAATGATTGAGTAGTTGCAGGAGCAAAATCGTCTGCAGGCTATACAAATGGAGCAACTGAATCAAGAGGTTGCGAAGTATGTGCACAATCATTGTACTTTTCCTTCATCATTTGGTGCTTCCGAAGGCAACGAAGATTATGCTTCAGGTATGTGCTTTTTTTTTTGTCCTTACATGATGTATATATTGACTTGGAGATGGTGAGGATTTTGTTTTGATGTCGTATATATTGGTATGGAGTGGGTGAAGATGATATTTTGGATATATTATGATGGTTTGTATTTGGTATGTAGACACGTGACGTCGATGAGTTGGCTTTTTATTGTTTATTTGATTTATGTCAGTTGTTTATATTGTTATTGATATATATATGTGTGGAATTGATTGGGAATGGACAAGAAATGGAATGGATTGAAAATGGGTGGTTGGAAGGTAATAGACTTGCTGTTATAAAAAAAAGTTCACTTAGTGTTTCCAATGGATAGTGACGGTTACCAACGGCTTATTGGTCACCTATTTGAAATGGTTTCCGAAGGCTGCGAACAATTGAAGGCCATTGGATTAGCTCTATTGGCTCCATTGGAAATCGTTAGAATTCGTTGTGCTTATTCCAATGACTTTAGATGGTCACTAATGGCTCCTAGCCGTTGGAATAGCCATATTCTCTTGTAGTGTAAATAAAACTACCTGTAAATGGCTAATTTCTTGGCAAGTGTGTTAATAATTCAAAAAAAGTATGTATATATACATACATACATACATACATATATATGTGTGTGTGTGTGTGTGTGTTACATATACGTGCATACATACATTTACGGTATGTATGTATATTTGTTTATTTAATGTCAAATATAAAATTAACAGGTATAGTTATGGATTCCTCTACTCATAACCATTTTTTTTCTATTTTAACTTCCAAGCCTAAATAATCATCTATGACATAGTTGATTAAGCTTTAAAAAGGAAAATATGTTATTTGCATATACTGACTAAATGCATATCCATATATGCGTTTCTACTTGCTTCATATGAGATAGCTTTAGATTGTTTATTGTTGAAGATGTATAATGTGCTAATTCCTATATTAGCATATGATTATAACTCGACAATTTTGTTGTTCAAACATTAAACTTTATGTTCCTTGTTATTGTTTCTTCTCGGGTAAGACTATCAAATGAACTTGGTGCTGACAATGGAAAGGGTGCAAGATTTTCTACTATAGTCTCAGTGGTGACATCCTAGATAATTGGAATCTTATTTTGCAATATTGTAATTGCTCTTCGTGATGAAATCGCTCTCATTCTCACCTCAAGCATGGTGGTATTGAGGCTATGAAAAAACTCTCTAGTTATTTATCTTTGGCTATGCTACTCAACAGCGGTCAACCCATTCTTTCTGGTAAACAACACTAGCCTTATTTCTCATCATAGGTTGGCTACAAATGCTTGAATTGCTAGTCTAAAGTACTTTACGAAAGAAAAAAAATTACTTTATAAGCTGATAGTTTGTAATTTATGCATATAATATTAAAAATTTAGATTTAAAATCCACAAACTTATATTGATATTGCATGTCAACTCATCTTGTTTTTTAAATAACATGTAACATGCTTTTACTAGCCAAATTTACAATATCCATAACATAAACATAGTTCATTAGCTAAGCTAATATATGAGGGTGGTAGATAATGACATCTTTATGGACTTCATGATAACACTTAGCTAGTGAAATTTAGCTAATTCATTGTTGATGTTGTAAAGGTTAACCATTCATCCATACAAAAGAAAGATCGAAATGTAAGTTGTGTGTCTCGTATGCTAATTTCTGTCATATATGGAGGAATTTAACCATTTCTACTTGGTAGAAGTTCAAAAAAAATCAGATCTTTATAGTAGGAAAGAAACTTATGGATGTTGTTATGTAGTAAGATTGGCAATGTTCCCGGGAGTTGGTATGGTAATCAGCATTCATGTATACCGTAGGCTGACATCATTATATTGTTGGTGTTGCTGTAGGATCAGGCTAGCAAGCAATTATGGCATATGTTAACATGGGACTAATTATCTTATCGGAATTCCTACTGGAATTCTTTTAGGGTGGTTCTTCAATTTAGGAGTTTTGGTATGTGTTATGTATCAATATGCAGTTTTTCATGACATTTTGCATTAACAACTGCAACTCCTTTTTTCCCTCTAATAGTCTACTCAGTTGTTTCCCCTTTTTTCTTTTTCATTTACATTTTATTTTTCCATGTTATTTATTATTATTTTGGGAATGGGTATATCGATAAAATTTGTTATGCAGGGCATTTGGGGAGGGATATTTGGTGGAACAGCAGTTCAAACTCTTATATTATCTTTTCTTACCATTCAATGTGATTGGGACAATGAGGTAAGACTTATTTTTCTACAATTACTGTGTTTTCCTCCATGTTCAACTTAACCTAGTTTAATGTATAGAGGTGGAAATATAATTTTATACACAATTGATTTTGAACTTTCGGCCACCTTAGAAAATGTTACTACAAACAAAATTTGTATAAACAGACTGTAAATTTCCAAGTAGTTAAAAGAATTAAAGAAAACTTAAACAGGGAAAAAGTCATTGAAAACTGACTGCTCTCTGATGCCAACTCTTGCATCTACGTGTATGGCACTAAAATTTATATATTGCATACTCAAGTTCTCTTTCTTTGTGAGATAGTTTATAATTTCATGCAGAGTAATGTAAAAATCAGAATTACAACAATGAGAAAAAAATCCTAAGCCTTTTGATAATGAAAGCATGACATATATTTATAGGCTATGATAGCTAGTACCCGAATGGAGAATATGGATGTTTTTTGATAAGATTAAGGATGTATTTTGCCTTTTGAATGAAGAGTGCTATTTAGTCAAGTGACAAATGAGTCTATCTTCCAACAAGTGGAAAAGGAGCATTGAAGAGTAATTGCAAAGTATAGGCATATACTACTGCTACACTTATGTTAATATAAGATTTTAGCTGGTTACCTGTGTACAACAAGATAATGCACTAGCCATTATGTCTACTTCATCGATTGATGAATCATCAGAATTTATTTTCTTTTATCTTATAATTTTATTCTTGGTGCACATGAAAACTTGAAGCCAAGAGCACCTAGGGGCTTGATCATATTTTTTGCATTTCTTACTTACTTTGAACCTAAGGTTGCTAAATGTTCTTCCAACAAAATCAAATTCAATGTACAGCGCGTAGTTTTCTTGCAGGGAACTTTTGGTTGCAGCTGGTACACTTTCAAAAAACTAGGCGGTCTGGTATGGTATTTTTATAATCTTATGCCTTATTTTAATGAAGATTGCTTACATTTATGTTAATTACAGTATTTATAATACAGTGTTAAAAAAATTGTATGACCTACGCAGTAATTTTCAAATATTTTTTTTACATTATTTTGTATGTTCATTTGAATCCCTCTTCTTAGCATGGACTTGTATGATTTGAATATAATTTGAACTACTTAGCCATCACTTAAACCTTAACGTTATAAAAACATTAGTTTCCATGTATTTAAAGTTCGACATAAATACAAAACATATATATATATATATTATATATATATATATGAAATTATTTTTATGAAAATCGCCACAATCTATGAAACTTAGCCTATATGAAACTGATATATAGTAAATTATATTTGTATATAAATTACCAAAACTTGTATGTAATTCTAACTGTTAACCGTTATACTTGTGTATTGGTAATTAGTTTTTCTAAAGTGAAGAAAAGTCGCATCAAAGAACTATTGGTAATTAAATCATGAACAAGACTTTAACTATTATATATTATAATATATTTTTTATACTAGTTGTGGTGACTTGTTTATAAATGGTTGTGGTGTGTGGATTTACCTATTTTATCAAAATACTATTATTGAAATGATTATGGATATTAGACTTGATTATGCGGTTAATGTGTTTTTTTTCATTATTTGAATGTGGTGATTATCGTTGTTGGTTTGAAAATAATAATTATGTGAATAATTGTTAGTTTTAATATGGTTATTATTTATAAGGGAATGTTGGAAATGATAGAGTTCATTAACAATAAATAGCGGCGATTAAAATGTATTGTACATCAATCAATAAGTTTTAGTAGAATTTCAAAAGTGCAATAGAAAATGAAAAAGGTGTAGTTCACTTTGGTTGCAATTTTAAGGCGCTGTCAAAAAATATTTTGTAGGGTTTTTGAAATGCTACAGTATGTTCATTTTTTAGCGTTTACTACAGCACAACTAAAGTTTTAGACTTTTAGTTGCATGTTGTGTTTCAGCATTTACTAAAACGCTACTAAAAGCTTTAGCGGTGTTTTTTCAACGTTACCAAAGGCTTTTCCTGGTGTAATATGTGCACGTTATGGAGAATCCATAATTAAGTGGATTGGTTTGGCGAACTTTACTGATAAATGAAGTAAGAGAAAGATGATGGATAACCTTGACCATCGGGTCATAACTGAAATACTAAGACAGGTGTTAAATAGTGATTAATGGAGGTAGCGCCTCCCATCAGATACACTTCGTCAATACGATATCTATTACTTTATGAGTTGATTAGGCGCCCTTTGATTGGGAATGTTGTTCGAGGTGGGCAGTAGTTGCAATTATGCATTACTACCGGTCCTGGTGCAATTGGCAGAAACCAACACTGGGTATTATCTCATGTGCCTTGCCATATTATCCGAATCGAGCTCCCTACGATTTTGATTTGTATTGTGCCTATGGAGTCCCCTCTAATGCTAATAGTTTACAGTGGGGTTACCGTATTGTATAGACTACGACATTATAAATGGAGTAAGGGTACAAATGGATACCTGCTTATGCTATTTTCAATAGTGTTTACCGTAGACTCTATTATATACCAAATTGTATTATATAATAAAATTTTAACGATGCTTAGAGGATGGAAATCCCAAACAACCTTTAAGTTATTGAGAACTTCATTTTAACATTTCACTTTGGTTGATTTACTTACATGAGAATGTTAGTCCTGACTCAAGTGTTCTGTTTTTTAATTATGCTTGGGTTAGACCGAGCGTCACTGTATTGAGATTTCACCTTTCGGAGCTAGACTTATTGAAGACATCACCTTTATCTATTTATTCAAGATTCCATTTTGTATTAGAAATCCATTGTACTTAGACTTATGTTATATTTGATTCCGTAACTCTGATATTTTGTATAAATTTTGAGATTTTGTATTTAGTAGCTTCATGAACTACTAATGAATTTTTTTATTCCGTTGCTATATATTCTGCTTTTCTAACTCTATGATAATTTTATATTTAACGCCATAGTACTAAAAATCTGCTAATTTTAATGATTTGAGTTGGTTTTATTATCGAATTGAAACGCTCCAAAAGACAAGTCGTCAAAGTTGGTATCAGAGCTTAGGTTTGAGAAAACCTTAGCTTATAGGGTTAAAGCCAATAAAAATGGGGTAGCAATACCATACAATGAGTAGAATCAGTCTCATAATTTTTCTTGAGAGAGCATATTCCAAATAGAGTAGTTGGTTTTAAAAGTATTTTTAGATCTAAAAATTTGTTTTAAACTTAAGCTTTTTTCCTAGAGCTTCCTTCTTTTGGAATTTATTTTCGTTGATAGGTATCTCTTTGATTAGGATTTCCTTAGCTAATCTCAATCCTTGTTTTAAATCTAGCCTTCGAATTATAATATATAGTTTCCAAAATCCTCTACTTTATTTTAATTAGAGAGTATATCCTTTATAAATCCCTGTTAGTTGGGTACTTTCACTGTTCAACTTCTAATTCAAGTTTTAAACTAATTTTGACCTAACAAACAAGATGGTGTAAGATATTTTAAGTATAATTCATACTGAGAATTAATAGGAAATTTGAATATATTAATAACTAGGGTAATTGTAATGACCCACTATTTCAAATGATTCAAATAGACAATAAACCACACATGATTGACTTGAATTACTTAAAATAGGTTATTTTAACTTTTGAGGTAATGCAAATCAGAAACAGAATCACAGAAACATCAGCAGAGTAACTCGCAGCGGAAACAAAATAGTACATAGGTTCTTACATGATACATGATACAAAATGGTACATAATGGGTCATAAGCTCATACAATAGATAGGATACATATAAATACTGATAATAAGCCTGGATAATATAGTTAACTAGGTAGCTGATAACTGAAGGATCCAAATGAAATGCCACCCTCCAAAGTGCATTATGAACGGCTATGGCGCTCAAGCTGACCCAAGCATATAATCAAAGAAACAATATATTCGAGTCAGGACTTACAATCACATATAAATGAATTAATCCAAATGAAGTGTTCACTTAAATGTACAACTTATAGGATGTTTGGGATTTCCATCCTCTTGGGATCTGCGAAAATAATACATATATAACAGCACACTATTATAATTATCTCTATTTAGTAAAGTAAATATAATGAAAATAGCGTAAGTGGGATTACCATATTACCCTTATGTCGTTTATAAGAATCACAGTCTATACAGTACCGTAAATTCATTGCACTGGTGTTATCAGAGGGCACTCCATAGAAAGCAACACTAAATCAAAATCGTATGGGGCTCGTTTAGGATAATATGACAAGGCACTTGTGGCAATACCTAGGGTAGGATTCTATCAGTTGCACTCCCAAACCGGTGCACACCCATAATCCAAGGGCGCCCAAAATCAATCACATAGTAATAGAGATGGTATCGAAGAAGCATGTCCGATCAGAGATGCAACCTCAATTAGTCATGGCATATTTCTTGTTTTAGTCATTTTAATTATGACCCAAAGGTCAAGGCCAATTCATCAGCATTCTCTTTCTTCAATCCAGTTTTCGCCTCCAAGCCATCCTGATTCATTTCTGGATTCTCCACCACGTACACAATTGTTAAAGTGGTATCAGCACTGACAGAGTACGCCACTTACTGACTCCGGTCTCTTTTACAATCGAACACTTACATTTTTCACATTGTGCCTATTAGATTTGAAATCATATTTCAAGTACCAAAAATCGATTTTTTTCAAGTATTGCCCAAAATCGATTTTTCAAATAAATTCATCATTGGTTCAATTAAGATTCCAAATTCAAAATTCACACTAGACTGGATTGGACAAAGATTTTATTCGAATTTATAAAATATGTTTAGAATAGTTAAGTTTTGAAAATAGTATATGTGTATTAAATTGAAAATAATTTATATACATATATATAGCTGAAAAAATATTATAGAATTCATATAGTGAAAGAGATCAAATCATTTTATGAAAGAATATTTACAAAATCAAGTAAAGCGGAAAATTTCTTTTGTGAACTTATAGTTCTGTTCAAATAATATTAATCCAAATCCAATCTAAATCCATGTTTCACAATTTCTTTTCCCATCAAGATTTCAGATTTAAATCAAATTCCCTTTTGTTTGGTTCAATTTCAATACTTCATGATTAATCGATTCTCAAACCATTGTTTAACTTAGATTTCACATATCCATTTCTTGTAATATTTCCCAAAACATCTTCAACTTTAGTTACTAAACAAAGGAGGATTTGTTAAATTCCAACTTCTTAATATAACTCATATTCATCTTGACTTAGATAAACATTTTTCTCTTATACTTGAAATTCAACAAATTTACATTTTTGACAAAATCCTTCTTACATTGAAATGGTGAAAAAAATTATTTGCCAAATCATATATCAAAATAAGTTCCTAAACATTTAGCAAGTCTTTGAAACTTTTTTATTGAATCACCAAATTTTAGATTTTCATGTTATTAAATTTATTATATGAAACACAAGTATATGCAAAATTTATTCAAAAATAAATTTAAGTTTATACATTAACTTGCATGTTTACTTTTAAATCTCATTTACATAAAATCATATTTCTTACAAATTCAAGTTAAGTTTGAACAAAAATTTCCTTTTAAACATTTTTGTATGCTATATGAAGACTTCCTTAAAATTTCTATTTACAAAATCAATAAAATATTGTATTTTACTAACCATTGTGTCCGTATAAATTTTCTATCCTATGGACAAGTGATACGGATATTTATCATTTCAATTCGTTCTTTAAAATATTTGAATCTCGGTTATATATCATTTCAACCTGCATCCCAAATTGATTCGAATATACAGTTCTTTGGGTATTTATCATTTCAACCCACAATGGTTATCTATTCTATAGGGAACTCTCATGGTAAGAGCAATAAACATAGCATATCACACATCACATACAGGTTGTGTCATATAAGGAAATAGTGTGTGTCGCATGTGCACAATCACAAAGCAAACAAATCTAGAGCACCTTAACATTTCGTTCAACATCTCAATTTTTAATTCACTTAATAATCAATAAGTCGTGAGTGAGAAAACTCACCTTCAGTGGCTAAATGAGAAGACACGATATCAGTAGAACGACGCTAACGACTATGAGAAGAAATTCGTTACCGAGAACAAAGGCACAATTTTTATTTAGAAAAGCGGATTATATTTATGTGAAAAATTTACGCAAAAGATTTTAGTCAATAATAATTGACCAAAACTATGTATCTATAGCCTGGTTTGAACTAGCGACCTCTCGGTTACAAGCCACACGTCAAATCACTCAGCTATATATGCCTTTGTTTATAACAAAAAGGTATGATCTTTATATTTTCAACAGAAGATCGAAAATTGCACAACACCATGTATTAAAGCCTGCATGTGTTCCCGACAGCGCACAACTGCTCTTAGCAGCTTGGTGTATATTATGAAAATTGAAATTGACAGCTGCTTGGGTTTACACAACATCCAAGATAAATTTCGTGGTGTTTTATAACCGATGATAGAAAGACATGATGGAAGGGGAATCATGGTTTTCATGAAAGAGGTATTCAGCAGGCTAATACATGCATATATATTAGTTTATATATGTGCATGCATCCTGTCAGGAGCCAACGAAAGGAAATAGGAAGATAGAAACTCACAGCAAGTGCATCCAAGACATTGGAGATGGGCATTGGGGATCGGCGAGGCGCTGGAGGCTTCGGCAATGCAGGCGCACTTGGTCGGAGGTGACTACAACAGCAGGGTGGAGCTGAAATGCAACAGAGGCTGGGATTCATTTTAGCGAAAAAAATATAAAACTATTCACATAATCTATACTAAGGATATAAAGGAATATATATACTCTCAAAGTTAATCAAAGGGATATCGGCAACGGGACTCACGCAACTAAGCTCAAAACGTTGGAAGAGGTGCTGGGCTGAGTTGCGACACCGGCGGCTTAACTAGAAGAGGAGCTCCGACGCTGACAAACCGTGGTGGGGCTGCAGACCGCATTAATTCATCTCTCCCAGCTTACGCAAGGGTCAGAAGCTAACTTGCGGTGGTGGAGCAAGGAAGGGACTGGAATCGGAGTTGGTGATCTGGCGACCGGGCAACGACCGGTGAAGGCGGCTCTAACGGTCGATGAACGGTGAAACGAGTGGAGCATGGTGAGGTAAGAAGGTGCACACAGTTTGGTGAAGGAAATCTTTCATGTGGAGAGGAATTCGAAATGGCTGGAGAAACAAATGGTCTGAGTCGGAGCAAGGAAGTGCGGCAGCCCGTTTAGTGGTTCCGACGTCAATCAGCGGGTGAAGGGTGGTTGAGGCGCGTCTGAAGTGGAGGAATATGAGCAGGAGGTTGATGTTCTTCTTGTGTGTAGAAGAGATAGCTGAGTTCGTGGGTACAAACTGGTTTTGGGAAGAAAAACCTTTACATGGAGAAACGGAGTAAGTGACGTAATGATTTATGTTAAGAGGGTGTGAGGAGCCTTACTTCCTAACATTTCGAAATTTAGTTTTTTCTGAGAAAAGCTAGAAGCTGGGCAGGAGAAGATGTTCACACAAGGAAGAAAGGGACGTCTTTTATTCCTGCTATTCGAATATTTTATTTGAGCCAGTATTGGATTCTTTGCTCATGAACAGTTTTTAAATCTTGGTGCACTGTTTCCATATATTTGCCACTGCCAGAGGGGGATTTCGAAATCTCGAACAGTGGTTTCAAAATATTTGCAACTGATAGGGAAACATATTTGAGCTGCTGTACATTTTAAGGGAGAGATGAAATTTCAGGTCAAAGAGACAACGTGGAAAACTATTTCAGAGAGAGAATGGACCCTTGTTAATAGAGATAAGGGTTAAAGTTGGCTGAAAATTTATTTACATATGTATCAAAGCTTTGAAATTCAATTTGTCTTCACCGTTTATTTCCTTCCTTATTTGTTAACGCGGTTAAGAAAAGTATACTTAAATTTTTTATTTATTTATATGGACATGAATGGACCACGCAGCGAACGCGCTAATGAACGTTAAACTGTTTACGCACATTTTAATATATTTTTGCGAACGCGCACTACGTATAAACAACATTGAATTTTATTTATGAAAAATATTGTACATATCTAACGTTAAAGTTTAGAAATTTAATTAGAATAAATTTTATTTTCAATATTAAAACTATTAGTTCATTTTTTTCTTCTTTTTTTGGCATGGTAAGCCAGTTTTATAGTGGTTGTACCAGTATTTATTAGAAGCATGGAAAGAACTAACGTTCTGCACAGGCACAAAAACTCCATCTGGTTTGAAGTGCCAGAACACTCTAACAATAAAGAACATGAGAGAAACATAGAGTTTCAACTACTAATAAGGACCTAACAATTATTTCCCTACAAGGGTGGAATAACTGGAAGAGTCACTATCGCTACCTATAATATTAACATACTCAGAAAAGAGTACAAAAAGTTTGGGAATAAAGCACGGAATAGGACTATGAATCTCGCATTCCCAATCCTAAGAAGAATCATGAAATAGAGCCTGGTTCTTCTCACCAAGAGCACCCTTCTAAATGAGCATAAAGCTATCTCCAACTACTTGATATTCCAGTCTTCTAGCATCCTCCAATCTGTCTGATACATATATATAGTATTCATTGTCGTATGGATCATATCTCATACCAGAAGCTTTATGTACCCAAGCGCGATCATCTGACATCCAATATATCCCATCATCTACAGATACCCCATCTGATGATACCACTTTTTCGGCGTCATGGACAGAATCTCTACACATCAAATCATTATCATAACTTGGATCTTCATCAACTAGAGCATCTTTTACCTTGTTCTTTTTCACCCATACACTTGGAGGAGGCTTCATGAGAGGAGATCGAACCATAGACGGACCAACAAGCTTACATGTATCCAGAAGATGCCCGAAGCAATGACATTTTGTGCATATTTTTGGTTGCCGTGAGTACTGCACATCAACTTAGAAATCGTAGCCTTTTATAGTTACTTTAAGCTTATTTGGTAGTGGCTTACTCGGTGTTATTTCAATCAAAGCTTTTGCAAAAATGATATTTTTCCTTGTCTCCATGTTCGCATCAAAACATTTAAAATTCCCAATTCTACTAGCTAACCAATTCAATCTAGGAAGAGTATGAAGGACCGGGGGGATTCTAGTGAATATAGTCCAAACTAGAATGGATGACACGCGTTCTCTTGCTTTCTCAACCGATGCACTCCAAGATGTAATTATAAATGGTTTCCCACCTATTATTGTAGGGTTTGATTCTAATACTTTCCTTCTCTCCTCCATTATCAAAAATTTAAAATAATACATTCCATTCACAACATTAACAGTTAGACCACCTCTAAAATTCCAAGCCTTACGACATTGCCACGAACATCAATATACGTAACTTTAGAGTCCAGGAAGAAACCAATCAAATGATCTTTCTGATGATTGACTCCCTCAAGAACTATCTCATCAGGAGGAATAGGGATGTCGGAGAATGAGGAGAAGACACGAAGTGAGTCCGCTCCAGTACATCTTGGAAAAGAGGAGAAAAAGGAGGCATAACTCGGTTTGGGGAGCATGATAGGGGCCTTAATAGTTGCATAGGAACAGGGAATTATTGGGGTGGAGGCAGCAGGCTTTAAAGCCACTGCAATTTCAGGAGCAGTCGTAACATTGTTTTTGGTTACATTAGCACGAGCATCATGCATGCATTTTGTCACAGGCGAGAATATTGGGTTGATTACAGCTTTGGATGGCACAACATCACATTTCCTACTCGTATATATACCACTACTCATTTCAATAGTTTTCCTACCTCCTTCAACATCAACCGCACTGATCTTATTTATATTTCTCACATCGTTATCAATATTTGCACTTGCAACCCAATCAGACCCAATTACAAGGTGCGATTAAACGTTACCTATGTTTGCCGTTTCAACAGATGCTGATATAAAATAATTCTTCCATCCCTCATCTACCTACACTCCAGCAAGAAGCGGTGTAACCGGTGATATGGGTAAAACGACCATAGATCAAATTCCAGCTAACTGATCCAAAGGAATAAACATAGCTTGTGCGATT
Organism: Allium sativum; assembly: GCA_030737875.1. Classification (NCBI taxonomy): domain Eukaryota; kingdom Viridiplantae; phylum Streptophyta; class Magnoliopsida; order Asparagales; family Amaryllidaceae; genus Allium; species Allium sativum. The sequence goes on from JASFAX010003049.1 coordinate 15,710, forward strand.
GCTATGATCTGAATCGAAGTAGGGCTCTTTGAAATTGCTGATATTTTAGAAAGTGTTGTTGCCATTTGAGGGTCATTTCAAGTTGAGTAGCATCGTCCAGATCTAACTAAGCTTTTGAAGAATCGTTGTTGTTTTGTTTTCTTGTTCTTCGGCATGGTGAAAGGGGAGAGGAAGAGATTGGGGCACGAGAAAGTTGATGGTGGAGCAGAGAGAATTGATGAGGTTAGACTGTAGGAGCTGCGAGAGTTTTAAAGGATGATGAAGAACAAAAAATCCATGGTCGCCATTTCCGTTTCTTCTTTTAGATTTTTAAAATTAATAATTCATTCTTTTAAAAATTTCGAGATCGTTACATCCTCCCCCCACTTAAAGCTTTTCGTCCTCGAAAAGGAATCAATCAAAGGATAGATAGCAAACGAATAGATATAGATAAGATAATAAATTCAATGGATATTACTTGGGTGAATAATTCTGGATTTGAAATACGCATGTTCCCTCCGTCTCCCAAGTACAATCTCGATCATCATCACTCCACTGCACCTTGACCAAGTTAACTGATTTTCTTCTAAGTTGGTTTGTGCCTCTATCGACTATACGAAGTGGTATCCTCTCAATAGTCAAGTTAGGTTTGATATCCAAGCTATCTTGTGTAGTTGGCTAGACATAGGAAGAAGGATCGTGCAAACACTTCCGAAGGTGGAACACATTATGCACTCCTGCGAGCTTCTCAGGTAACTCAATGCGGTAAGCCAAAGGACCAATTTTCTCTAATATACGGAATGGGCCAATAAATCTCGGAGCGAGCTTCCCTTTCCGTCCGAATCGTATTACATTCTTTAACGGTGAAATCTTTAAGAAGATTAGATCTCCAACTTCGAATTCCAATTCCTTTCTTCTCCTATCTACGTACTTCTTCTGACAATCTTGAGCAATTTTCATGTTATTCTGGATATCGGAAACTTTCTTTGTTGCTTCCATAATCATATCTGGTCCAAGAAGTAAACTATCTCTAGATTCAATCCAACAAGCGGGCGATCTACATGGTCTCCCGTACAAGGCTTCAAATGGTGATATTTTAATGCTTGCCTAGGATTCAACGATAGAATTTCAAGATTGGTATTTATGAAAAAAATTAATTTGTACATTCAAGTTTACATGTAATTATTATTGTATGTTAATTCAATGAGATGAAGGTGATCTTTCCAAGATCCACCATAGTCTAGGATACAAGCGCAAAGGAGATCTTCTAGTATCCAGTTTAACCTATCCATTTGGTTGTTCGTCTGCGGATGGTAGGCAGTACTAAGATTTAATATAGTACCCAAGGCTTCCTGAAATGCTTTCCAAAATCTACTCGTGAAGATAGGATATTGATCATAGACAATGTTGGAAGGAACACCGTGCAACCTAAAGATATCCCTTGTATATAGTTCGGCCAAGCTCACAGCAGTACGACTAGCTTTAACAGGAAGGAAATGTGCTGACTTGCTCAATCGGTCTACAATTACCCAAATACTCTCATTGCCTTTCCTTGTCCTAGGAAGGCCATCGATAAAATCCATGGGAATTTGATCCCATTTCCAACAAGGAATCTCAAGAGGCTGCAATAATCCAGCTACCCTCTGGTGGTCAGCTTTAATTTGTTGGCACGTCACATATCTATTAACGTAATGAGAAATATCTCGCTTCATACTGCTCCACCAACATAACTTCTTCATATTTTGGAACATCTTGTGTATACCAGGATGAATAGAGAGTTTGGATTGGTGACTTTCTCTTAATATTTCTTGTCTTAAGCCATCAACATTTGGAACACATATACAACTGTTGATCCTCAAAATCCCTTTGTCATCAATTTGAACACCCATTCCACTATGACGATTACTTCCTTTATTTTGAATATTTTCCTTCATAAGCTTAAGCTCTAAGTCATAATCTTGCATTGCTGCTATTTGATCCATAAGAGGTAATGGAATCAAATTTCGACATAACATAGCCCTCTTTCGACCCAATGCATCAGCCACCACATTTTCTTTTCCTAGAGTATAGTTGATGTCAAGGTCGTAACAAGCGAGGAACTCAAGCCATCTAATTTGTCTTTGATTCAGATCTTTCTGGGAAAATATATACTTAAGAAAATGATGATCGGTGAATAATTCGAATTTGGTTCCCAAAAGATGATGTCTACATAATTTCAAAGCAAATACTACCGCAAGTAACTGTAGATCGTGGGTCGCATAATTGGCTTCATGATTCTTAAGTTGTCAACTAGCATATGCGATTACCTTTCCATTTTGCATTAGAACGGCTCCTAATCCTTCCTTACAAGCATCGGTGTAGTTTGTAAATCCTTCATTTCCATTAGGGACAGTGAGAATAGGTGCGGAAGTAAGCTTTTTCTTCATCACTGCAAATGCAGCTTTACAGTTATTGCTCCAAACAAACTAAACATTCTTCCGTGTCAAAGCAGTCAATTGCGTGGAAATAAGGGCAAAATTCTCTGTGAATCTTCGATAGTATCCTACGATGTCCAAGAAACTACGAACTTCAATAGGATTCTTAGGTTTCTTCCAATCATTGATCGTAGCGATCTTGGCTGGATCAACCGAAATTCCGTTTTCTAAAACTATATGGCCAAGGTAACGAACTTCATTCTGCCAGAAATGGCACTTAGTAAACTTGGATTTCAATTGGTGTCCCCTCAATGTTCCAAGTACATACTCCAAGTGAGCCATATGTTCCTTTTTGGACTTATAAAAGACTAGAATATCATCAACGAAAACAAGGATGAATCTATTGAGAACTTCGCGGAAAACTCAATTCATAAGATCAACAAAAAAGGCTAGAGCGTTAGTCAAGCCAAATGGCATAACCAACCACTCATAAAAACCATTCTTTGTATGAACGACACTCTTGGGAATGATTTCCTAAGCTACTCTAAGTCGATGAAAACCAGTGGCGAGATCGAATTGAGAGAAAACTTGGGCTCCATAGAGCTGATCGAACATATCGTTGATTCGAGGCATTGGGTATTTGTTCTTCAAGGTAATCTTATTTATTTCTTGATAATCAACACACATCCTTCGTGATCCATCTGATTTGGTCACAAACACCACAGTGGCTTCCCATTTGGAATAACTTGGTCTAATGAGACCTTTCGAGAGTAAGTCTTCAACTTGAGCCTTCAATTCAGCTTTTTCCCTTGGCGCCATTCTTCGAGGAGGAAGAACTACGAGAGGTGTTCCTAGGACAAGGTCTATACTGAATTCAATTTCTCGCTTAGGAGGAAGACCCATAATTTCACCAAATACATTGGTATAATGTTGGATAATTAGAGTGAAACTAAGGTCGTCGGAATAAGAATCGAGCGAGAAGACAAAACTACCTGCATACTCTTGAGTCATATGACATATGATTGTTAACTCATTTCCTTTGTCATCTATTAAAGAAACAGTTTGAGATATGTATGAAACTTCTGCTTTATACTTCTTCGGCTAGTCGTCGCCAAGAAGAACATCAAAAGCGTCAAAACCAAGAACATAGAAATCACCAGTGAAGCGATGAAGGTCAAAAATAAGTTTAACACCTTTACAAATCTTACTAAGATTGGTCGCGCCTCTAATTGGGTTAGATACACACAAAATTTCAGTTACAAACTCAGGGTTTAACATAGGTTCGAACTCATCACAAAGATCAATGGAGATAAAACTATGTGAAGCATTAGTGTCAAATAGAACAGGAATAGGATGAAAAAATAAAGTAAAAGCACTTAGAAGTGTACACTTAGTGTCATCACCGGTGGGAGGGGTGGAAGATGTCACTGTGAGGACTCCGTACGTGTTTCCCTTGTTCTGAGTGGGGCAGTTTCTCTTAATATGTCCGGGTTGAAGACAAGCATGGAAAAGGTCATTGCGGGGTATATGAGTCGGTGGAGCACGAGCTCTAGTGGGGTTAGGACAGTTATTGGAGTAACGACCCTTTTGATAGAAATTAAAACAAGTAATAGTTGAAAGATCAGCGGAAGGTCTCTGGGCACGATACCCAACACCTTGAGGGTTCTTTTGTCTGTTCTTTGGCCAAAACCTGGACTTCCTCTGAAACACCCCATCTCCGTTAAGGTCACTCACAAAGGGAATGCTTTAATTTTGGTGGAGCATTATAGATAAAAGACACAGAAAATTTACAAGACAGAAATATAAGCAGCGGAAAACAACATTTATTTCATACGTGGTTCATAACAAAAGCATTATAGCAAACTGTCTCAAAGCAACTTCCAAATCATTACATCAAAATATTTGTCTTGCTTAAAACATAAAGAAGCATAAAACATAAATAAAAGTGCATAAATCCCCAAGTCTAGTGTGTCCAAATCCATAGACAAAGATAATAGGTTCCAAGCCGCACGTCACAGAGTCTTCAAGCTTGGAAAGATGAACGGTCCAAATTAAGCTTAGCTATTCACTCCCTGGCAACCTGAGGAGGGGGGGGGGGACTGAAGAATAGAAGACTAAAGGAAAATGGGTCAGAATAAGTCTTAGTAAGTCTAGTGACTTTTCAGTGTGTGAATAAGGAAAAGGTCATGATTGGAATATATTGAAAATAGGACAGGTTCAGAACAACAAACTAACATAAAATTATATAAGGCAGGATAAACCGAATATACATCGCACCCATGTCTAATTCTCTGCACCTACTTATACTTGTCTAACTAGCACCACGTGTTCATGGTGAAATGATCCCCTTATATCGATCGACTCTTACTCACATGCATTTATCACGTGTGTCATTCGGCCCCCGCTTGACTGTAGATACCTGTGTTGGTCCCACCACGGGGTGTGTCAAATCCTATGGTGGCAACCCGACATGATTCAAGATGCACAGTGTATGACTACTGATGCCCAGTTCCTGCTTTTTCCACTCCGGAGTATATGCATGCCCATACTCCGTTGGAACCTACACTGACGCACCACCCGCCGACGTTTTGACCGCTTACAATTCAGCCCAGTAATCGTGCCTCATCCTGCCTAGTTCAGGGTTCCATGATACATCTATGTGGGTTACTGCTGAAATGGGTCCCCGTTACTAGGGTTTTCTAGCCAACATGTTAAATTGGTTAAGTGTCCTAATCCCATCCATCAGTTTCGTTAACATGTTGAATTGGTTAAGTGTTTCCTTAATTGACTTAACCCTACCAATCTTGACTTAGCTTTATTAAAGCTCCAACCACTCACATTAGACAGGTATTGTTGTGGTCACTGGATGTGCCAGTCGGTTCTGGGCAGTTTTACACCATAACTCAGTCTAACCTCGGGTCCTTTTTGGGCTCAATGCACTAACCACCCACATTAGATAGGTATTGTTGTGGTCACTAGATGTGCCGGTCGGTTCCGGGCAGTTTTACACCACAAATCAGTCTAACCTCGGGTTAGGCATATTCGTCTTTTCTAAATTTACATATTTATCCTTTTATGCTTATATGTAAATTTGTCAACAATTTATTGTCATGGCCCACTTTCCTTCTAAATCAAATTCATAATTTTTGGTATGTAAATTATACCATTTCAATGCCATACCATTTACATGGTTATGAGCCAAATATGTCAATTACATGTAGTTTCATGTTTTCCCCCAACGTTACCCCCGTTGTACGTTCGCAAAGTTTCACGGAATGTAAGGTTTGACATTTTACCCTAACTTATAAACTAAAAGGGGAAAAAGAGGAACTTGATACATTCCAACATCATACAAAAATATGGATCTCACTACAGATGTGTCACATGAATTTGGCATAATATACTTTTAGTTATGAACTTGCAAACTAGATCTATGCAACATGAATCATAAAATAATAGTTTTACATAGAACTACCAAAACTTAATTAGACATGTAGTGGTGAACTTGCATAGGTGTTGAATCATGCTAACATTGATCTAACATAGAGGCATATGGATCTAACATATAAAGTGTAGGTCTAAACATATAGGTTTACATAATCATGTTTTTAACCTATAAACTTGCATATATTCATAACATGATAGCATCACCTAACTTGCATGTATTGACATACAACATATAGATGTCATCACCAAATTATACAACATGACATGTCATCGCCCATTTAACATACAACACATAGGTTCATTGCCAAGCCTTTAACAATGGTAGTTTTTTCATCAAACTACATACAACATGACCGCAAATTTAACATGATAAACCACAATAGTTCATTGACAGACATGATAGAATCGACATGAATAGACATGAATCAGCATCACATATAACTTGGTTCAAATTCTATTTCACAATTCATTACAAATCATGTCTTTAATTTATTCACATCTGAGAGGTAATTGCACTTACAACCAAAAAGGAATTCTTGAGTTCTGGGATCTGTATTTTGAAACTGATTTGCTCGCCTTTGATGGAGATCGTTGAATTCTCTTAGTTGAATTAGATTAGATTTGATTTTATTTTGATGTAGCTTCTATCTTTCCTTTGAGTTGAAAGAGATGACGGCTATTCTAGGTTCACCATTGATGGCATGGCAGATTGTGGAATGAATTAGTGTGATTTTAGGTTGAGAGTTAGGTTGCTTATATAGAGTTTAACCCTAGAAGCAATCAAGACCATCCAGTCAAGATAGGATAACACCTCAGCCCTATTGACTCAGCAATGACTCAAGAACACTCCAGAAATCTGTGTAGGTCTTTAGCCCGACATGGGCGCACTTGGCAGGTGCGCTAGTGCATTTTTGTATTGGCGCACTTGTGAAGTGCGCCAGTGCATTCTGGTCGACTTTCGGTTTTCTGCCTAACTTCGTTCGTCCATATCTCCTTCATACGATGTCCGTTTTATGCAAACTCAGACTCTATCTCAAGCAGAATTCCGGGATGAACGCAATGGCGTAACCCGTTTCCCTTAATTCTCACATTTGAAATTAAGTATTCTTTAAATTCGTTAATATTAATATTTAAAATCACGGGGTGTCACATTCTCCCCTCCTTAAAGGATTTCGCCCCCGAAATCTCCAAGTTAAGGAGAATGTATATCCTAACATCCAATCATTCATCTACTCAACCATCAAACACAGGCATCCATTGTCCTTAATTGATTTCTAATGCCGTATGAACATATGAAAAAAGTATGTGTATATGTTCCTTATCTAATGCAAAATCAGGCGGTCTACTGATTCAGTTGACCTCCTTAACGCAAATCATTATAGTGCTATGCATCCATTATGTATGCGAAAGAATCCTAACGACACATATTATTTCTACATGTGTGCACAACCATTCATCTAAATGCAGCATCCATATGATAACACAACTATTATACATCCATAAATTTAGATATGCACACACATTTATATGCAATATGAAGGTGATTGAGCCGATCTAGTGCCTAAAGTGCGTGTACATGCATCCACGAGCAACCACTTGCAACCATCAATCATAACATGTTTCAAATACATGTTTACATCCATCGGTTTCTACCTAAGGATAAAGAATAGGACTGAGGAGATATACTTGAAAGATAGATTTAAGCATGAATAAACTTATGGCAAAAGAGATCAAGGAGGTACCCTCAAAGAGAAAAGGGTAGGCTGCGCGTATTTTCTTCTTAGTTTCCCAAGTGGCGTCTTCCTCAGCATCACTCCTTTGAACCTTAACAAGCTTAACTTCACGGTTGTGTAACTTTTTGACTTCCGTACACAAGATTCGAGTTAGAACTCTTCTCACAGTCGCTTCTCGTTCCACTTCTACTTCCTCTAGTATATTCGGCTCTACCACTTCCGCAGATTCATGTAAGCACTTTCGTAGTTGAGAAACATGGAAAACATTATGGACTCCAGCCAGTCTCTCGGGTAGCTCTACCCTTTAAGTCATCGTACCAATCCTTTCAATGATAGGAAATGGACCTACAAATCTTGGTGCTAGCTTACCTGTGGACCCAAAGCGAATGACATTCCTCAAAGGAGATACTTTAAGGAACACCCTATCTCCAATCTTAAACTCAAGGTCGGTCCTTCTTTTGTCTGCGTAGGACTTCTGTCTATCATGTGCAGCCTTCATCCGTCTTCTTATCAAGTCCACCTTTTCTGTGGTCTCTCTAATCATGTCCGATCCAAGTACGAGTTTGTCTGTAGACTCCCACCAACAAGTTGGTGATCGGCACAGTCTTCCATATAAAGCTTCGAAGGGTGCCATGCCTATGGTGGCTTGGTAGCTATTGTTGTAAGCGAATTCCATCAAAGGAAGATGATCCTCCCATGTACCTCCAAAGTCAAGAATGCATAGTCTCAAGAGGTCTTCTAATACTCTGTTCACTCTTTCCGTCTGACCATCGGTTTGGGGGTGATAGGTCGTGCTTAAGCATAACTATGTGCCTACAGCTTCTTGCAAACTCCTCCAAAACTTGCTCGTAAAGATAGGATCTCGGTCACTCACTATGTTGGAGGGTATCCCAAGGAGTTGAAATATATCTTTAAGATATATGGATGCTAGAGTTGAGGCAGTCCTTCTACTCTTAATAGGTATGAAGTGAGCGCTTTTTGTGAGCCTGTCCACTATTACCCAAATACTGGTATTGCCTCTTCTCGACCTAGGCGGCCCATCAATAAAGTCCATCGAGATGCTATCCCATTTCCACTGTGGGACCTCTAGAGGATGAAGCAAACCACCAGGCTTCTTCTGCTTCGCCTTGACTTGTTGGCATATCATGCACATAGAAATGAATTCAGCTACATCCCTCTTCATGCCATTCCAAAAGAAAACCCTTTTGATGTCTTTGTACATTTTGTCTCCACCAGGGTGTATGGTCAACTTGGAATGGTGTGCTTCTTCAAGAACTTTCTTCACCAAATCCCTTGCTTGTGGGATGCATAGTCTTCTATCCCGCCTCAACCAACCTTATCATCGATGGAGTATCTATTGAGGTGACTAGAAGTCTCACCCTACTCAGCTTATCTATCACATCAACTAACTGAGGATCTTCACGTTGTGCGGTCCCTATTGAGTCCAAAAGAGTAGGCCGCACCTCTAGCGATGCTAACAAACCAGTCACATGATTGATAGAGGGTCTAAAATCAAAGTTGGCTATGTACTCCAAGCTTTGCCTTTCTACAAAGAGAGGGCTTAAAGTCAGCTTCTTTCTACATTGCCCTTGCTAGGAGTATAGGAAATCTCAAAATCATATGAGGCAAGAAACTCCATCCATCTTTGCTGCCTCAAGTTGAGATCTTTCTAAGAGAAAAGGTACTTCAACGATTTATGGTCAGTAAAAAATTCAAACTTCTCACCTAGGAGATAATGGCGCCAAGACTTAAGCGCAAAGACGATGGCAGCCAACTCTAGATCGTGGGTTGGGTAGTTTTTCTCATGTACTCTCAATTGTCTTCCACCATAAGCTATTACCTTCCCTTCTTGCATCAAGACAACGCCTAGTCCCGTACCGCATGCATCTGTATATACGGTAAACAACTTGCTTCCATCAGGCAATGTCAGAACTGGGGCTATTGTCAGAGCCCTTTTCAAGCGTTGGAAAGCAATATCGCAATCGAAATCCCAAGTGAAAGTTAAGTTCTTCTTTGTCAACCTTGTAAGTGGAGCTGAGATTTTCGCAAAATCTTTGATGCACTTTCGATAAAAGCATGCTAGCCTGAGAAAGCTTCGGACTTCGGTTGCATTCCGTAGGACCTTCCAATCTTGCATCGCAACACTTTTGCGGGGTCCACAGCTAATCCCTCCTTGGACACCACATGTCCAAGAAACCTTACTTCTCTCTAGAAATGGCATTTGGAGAATTTGGCTTTTAACTGATGTGCACGAAGAGTATCCATGACTTCCTTTAGATGCTGAGCATGCTCTTCCTCACTCTTCGAGAAAATTAAAATGTCGTCCACGAAGACCACTACAAACTTATTGAGGAACTCCCTAAACAGCCTACTCATCAAATCGACGAAATAAGCATGTGCGTTTGTCAAGCCGAAAGGCATGAAAAGCCACTCAAAGAATCCATCCGGAGTTCTGAACGCGGTCTTATCAATGTTGTCTTCAGCCACTCTTAGCTGATGAAACCCGGTAGCCAAATCTAGTCGGGAGAAAACCGATGCACCTACAAGCTGATCGAACAAGTCGTCTATTCTTGGGAGTGGGTGCCTATTTTTCTTGGTTAGCTTGTTTAGCTCCCTATAATCAACGCATGGGCGAAGCGAACCATTCGCTTTAGTTGTGAACACTACTAGAGCACCCCATTCAGAAATACTCAGCCTTATAAACCCCTTTTCTAGAAGCTCTTTTACTTGCTTGCTGAGCTCTTTCCGCTCCGTTGGATCAATGTGCTTAACAGGTAAGGCGACGGGTTTTGCATTATCAACGAGGTATATGCGGAAGTCTATCTCCCTCTTCGGAGGTAAGCCCTTCACCTCTTCAAACACATCCGAGTATTCACAGACTACTCTAACAGACTGCAAGTTCTCAACAGACGCATCAAGAGATTCTAGTTAACTAAACATAACAGAGTTCATGGGATTACAAGAAATTTCAAGAGTGTTACCGAGGCGAGTCATGAGTCTTACCACTCTCTTTTCACAATCAAGGACGGCACCATTACTAGATAGCCAATCCATGCCTAGAATCATCCCATAGCCCGTGAAGCCCAAAACATAGGTGTTACATCTAAACCCAACGCTTAGTATAGAAATTTTCAAATCCAAACAAACCATTGAAAAATAAGCTAAGCCCCTAATTGGATTTGAAACAACTAAGGGATCCTCTACTATACTGGTGTCTAGGTGCAGATATTCAACTAAAGCAATAGATATAAGATAGTGTAATGCGCCGGAATCAAAGAGTGTACGAACAGGATGATCAAATACATAAACTAGACTCTTAAAAGAAATATTTCTACCTCGTTCCTACAGAGGTGCTATGAGAGCGTGAACCTGCCCTCCAGAAGTAGAACCAGCCCTCTTCCCTTGCCCTTGCTTTCTTGGGTAGTCCTTAGCCATGTGTCCTATCTCGCCGAAATGGAAACAACCACCCATCTTCCTCTTCTTCTTCCTGCAGTCCTTAACCAGATGTCCAGGAATGCCACAGAAATTGCACTTCCCCTTGTCATGGGGTTTGTTGTTCTTCCCGCCTTTCTTTGAATATGTCTTCTTGTTCTGTGACCCCTCTGCTTTCTTGTCTTGAGGCATCTCCACCTTTGCCTCTTTCTTGCCCTTGCCTTCCTCGTGTAACAATGCGATGTCCACCAGTCTCTCATAAGTCGCCCCCATGGGTATATGGGTCATAGCTAGGCTGTGTAGTGGCTCATTCAGTCCCTTAGCAAAACGGAGAGCCTTCTTTTGAGGAGTGTTCACTAAATCCAATCTGAATCTGACCAGCTGTTTGAATTGGTTGACGTATTCTTTGACCGTCATACTTCCTTGCTTAAGAGATAAGAACTTTTCTGTAACAACCCGAAATTTAACAACGTGTTAAAACAAGAATCAAGGAAGAATTAAAATGTAAAATCCGAATCAGGAGAAACGGGCTGTTCCATTGCGTTCGTCTCGGAAAAATACGTGAAATAGAGTTCGAAATTTCGTAAATTAGAGTCTGTATGGCTAAGATATGGCCTTCGGAAGTTTCACGAAAAGTCAGAATTCAAAACAGATTTCAAAAACACAGAAAACAGGCTAGGCGGGAAAAATCCCGCCAGAACCAGGTCGACCTGGGGGTCGACCTGGTGGGGACCAGGTCGATTATAGAGTCGACCCCAGGGTCGACCTGGGGGTCGACCTGCCTGGTCGGCCAGGTCGGCCTGGTGCACCTGTTTTGGCTCCTGGGTCCTGTTTTGGAGGCTTGAGACGATTTTCCAGGGTTCAGATCTATCCTAGGGTTTATCCTATGGCCTAAACTACTCCTAATCTCTATAAAATGACCCCTAAGCCTACCCTAAACCCTCACAAATCACTCATGCCATGAAGTGCTGCCCAAATGCCAAGTGATCATGGCCTCCATCTCCAATTCCTAGAGACTATGCATTCAAATCGGGTTCAAATCAAAAGGTGCAAGCTTTCTACACCAAATCGAGGAGGGATCAACGTTGCTACGCAAATTCCATGACGATTCTTCGACAAAGGAGCCACCTTTCTTCGTCAAGATGACGCATGATCCTTTCCTAAGCCTCGCTATGTAAGTTCTAGCTACTTGTAGATTCTAACGGTGGTTCTAATGTGACATGGGATAAAATGTGATGAAACATAAGTATGCTAGCCTATATGAACCTTGTCATGTCTCTTTTGCTTGAACCTATGACTTTGGGCTATGCTTAGTGACTAAATCATGCCACTTATGTTATGTTAAACCTAGTATATCATGCAAGTTTGAATCTTTATCCATGGAATGTTAGCATGAACCTTTGGGAACCACTTGACTTGTGAAAACATTGGCAAAGACTTGACTTTGGGGATTATGCATGTAAATGAACCCAAACCCCTTATGTATCATGCATGTTTGTGGCCAAATTCACTTATGATACTATGCATGCTTGTGGCCAAATTTCCTTATGAAACTATGCATGCTTGTGGCCAAATTCCCTTATGATACTATGCATGTTTATGGCCAAATTCCCATATGATACTATGCATGTTTGTGGCCAATATGTTGGCATAATACCCTACTATGTGACTCGCTCCCACTTGGGTTGGAAATACGTTTGGGTAGCTTAGGAAAAACGTGGGTATGACATGAAAAACTTGACATGGGGTTTACATGAAAACATGACATTCATGATACATTTAAATATTGTCATGACACGTGGGAAAACATGGAACTTGAACTAGACATGGGTGGGTTGTAAGTGAAATAAGACACTAGACCAAACATGAAAGTGGCCAACTCGAGGTTGGGTTGAGTTTGTAGCATAAATCTACCCGGACCCGCCCGGCTTAACTAGTGGCTGCAAACAATAGGACCCAATGTGAGTAGTTGGTCACATAGCACTTAAAACCCGAGGTTGGACTAGGTTGTGGTGTAAATCTACCCGGACCCGTCCGGCTTAACTAGTAACCACAACAAAGTCTAATGTGAGAGGTTGGGGTGCATTAATCTAATTAATGCCACATGAAAAGGTTAAGTAATTTTGATTAATGACACTTAACCGATATGACACGAATGGGTAGGTTAAGTTAAACCGGATTTGTTTCCTTAATGACACTTAACCATGTAAGACAATTAGGGGATGGGGTTATGTAATCCATACTTAACTAATCTAACACGGTAAATTCGATGGGGTTAAGTAATCCATACTTAACTAATCTAACACGGTAAATTCGATGAGGTTAAGTAATCCATACTTAACTAATCTAACACGGTAAATTCGATGAGGTTAAGTAATCCATACTTAACTAATCTAACACGGTAAATTCGATGGGGTTAAGTAATTTACACTTAACTAATCCGACTTGGTAATTAGATGGGGTTAAGTAACTTAGACTTAACTAATCTAAAACACGGTAATTAGATGGGGTTAAGTAACCTTCACTTAACTAATCTAAACACGGTAATTCGATGGGGTTAAGTTAAACTCTTAACCAATCTAAACTTGGTAATTCAATGAGGTTAAGTAACCAATACTTAACCAAATTAACATGATAATTTAATGAGGTTAAGTAACTTATACTTAACCAATTATACATGATGATTTGATGAGGTTAAGTAACCTATACTTAACCAATCTAATAGGTGGACCTTATAAGGTTAAGTCACAAGACCTTTTAAAATTAGGCTTAACCATTGTAACACGATTAGTGGATGGGGTTAAGCTAACCCATACTTAACCAATCCGACTCGATAATCTGATGGGATTATCTTAATCTGTGCTTAATCAATCTAACATGATAATCTGGTAGGGTTAAGACAAATAAACACTTAACCAGTCTGACTTGATAGGGTTAAGTCATGAGCTTCTTGGTACACTTAACCAACTTGTAGGGCTAAGCCTTGAACTTAAATACTTAGCCAATCTTGACATGATTCGTAGGCGGGCTAAGTCACGAACCTGAATAACAACACTTAACCCAATAGACAAAACCCTAGTGGGAGGAACTAGGTAGGAAATCGTGGTTAATCAAGGGTAACGGGGAAAAGAAGCTAAGTGGTAAACCTTAATTAAGTATAACTAAGTAATAATTCTTAGCCAAGGACATGGGACTAGTTCATCTAACCCGATATGGTAGGTCATCGCTTAAACACACGAGGAGGAGCAAATTATCCGACTTGGATAAGGGCTCCAACGAACTGGGTGACGAAGCGGTAGCTTCTGGGGACGTGAGGGTACTCTTGGTATCCCTCTGTGAGGTGGCAGGTGATCCATGAAACCCGGCCTCACAGAGGTTAAGGTCTGCGATAGAAGAGCCAAGAGTATGCCTTGGTTGCTATGCGAGCGACCTAAAGACTGGGATGGATTAGCGTGGAGTCAACGATACTTGATTTTGCCCTGGATAGCACGTCGCTGACTACCTAACATTTTTAGTCAATCGTGCGCGAACGGAAAGGCAGAGAACTCCCAACAGACCATGTTCTTGCTATCGAGTCATGGGTGAGGTTGGCCCATAGGAAAGTGGGGCTATAGTGGGGCCGGGATGTAGTTCTCATACATGATTTTTCTTGGATTGCCTTTCAGTAGTTGAGGGAGGGGTCATGTGGGACCATAGCCACGGATACAAAAGCAGACCTTGATATCTGCATCAGCAGACGACTTAAAGCTCCCGACCGAGTTCCGTATTTCTTGATTAGCCCTGGCACGGAACTCGGATGGCACATTGAGATACATGTGCATCTAGACATGGAAATGATTCACGATACATGCGTGGGATAAAGGGCGCGGTTGACGGGTGGCATAATCCCTAGCGGCCCTAGGTGGCCTGAACCCAAACCGAGACACGGGAACGTTCATTAGGTAGCATAATCCCTAGTGGTCCTAGGTGGCATAAATCCTAAGTGAACACGCGATAGTTCATGGTAAGAAAACATAACTAGATCAAGGGTAGCAGTCCAAAACAACATCAAGGATAAAATGGTACTACGTGAGGTGGTATAGATATACATGGGAAGGCCCGTACGGCCTACGGCAAAGGACTAAACTTATACATGGGAAGAAACATACGAGTTAAGAAACCTACATATGCTATATATTAGGTTGACATGGACCATTACACGACATTGGGCAAGGGACATTCATAGTTAACACACGAAGCGGGTTGGGATACTAGTACGAGAGGTGCAGAGCAAATATACATGATAGATACCGTGGGATGTTATACATGATAGATACCTTGTGATAGTATACTTGATAGAAACCTGACGATGTGATACCTTGATTCTTGAAACCGTAGTTTATCATGATACCTTAGTTTACCTTGCTACAGTAGTTCATCCAGTTATCTTGGTGTAGCTTATATATCTTGTTGTCATCCTTATGTTTACTTTCAGTTTATGCATGTCATGTTACCTTTACCTGTTTTATGCTGGAAGTAGATAGGACTTACCAGTCTTTATGACTGACCCCGTTTTCTTTCGCCTCTTTGTCTTCCGTTTCCCCCCCCAGGTTTTCAGGGAGGAAACACTGTTATTTAGTTCGGACTTCCTCTGCTTGAAGGTCATCCTGCATGGCTTGGACTTTTCTTGGCTATGGCTACCTTACTGTTTTATTTGGGGAATAATTTATGAAAAGGTTTTATGCTTCTTTACTATTGCGAGCCAGGTTTTGATGTATTCTGATGTAAAAGGCTTTAGACCTTATTTTATAAGGTAATGAAATTTGTTTTACTTCCGCTGTTTTATATATATGTTCTATCTTGTAACATTTTTGTGCATGTTTACCTCAATAATGCTTCACCAAACCTAGTGCATTCCCTTTCTGAGTGACCCTAGCGGAGGTGGGGTGTTACATTTTCCACCTGTAGACTTCGTTCAGCTTGTGAGGGGAATTTCATTTCAAACCTCATTCTGAAATCTTCCCAAGTTTCAATCGGTCTCTCAGAATTGGTGACCTCCCACCAATAAGAAGCTTCGTCTTTAAGAAACCATACCGCCAACTGTATCTTCTGCCTATTATCCACCTCAAAGATAACGAATAGATCCTCAGTTTATTTGAGCTAGTTCCTTGCTTCTACGAATGATTTAGTTCCAATGAAATTCTTTCCACCCATGGCTCTAAAGTCTCTACAAATCTTTGAGAAAGCATTTGCACGAGGAGGAGGAGGAGGAGGAGGAACCGCTACAGCTGGGGGAGGAGGAATGTCTGCTGGGCCTGCGTCGTTGGCCCTAGCCTCTAGGTACCTCCTGAATCAGCCAGGTATCGGTACACCCTCTGGAAGGTTAAGATTCCCAGACATGCTGAAACGAAAAAGGAAAGATTCAAAACAAAGGATAGAAAGATAGTGCATATGGCTTTGGGGGATTATGCCATTTAAAGTAAAATAACACTTTTTCTTGAAAAATGCTTCTTTATACTTCTTTTTAAAAATAGTTTTCAAAAACTTTTATCTGATCTAGTAAACCTTTGCTCTGATACCAAGTGAAACACCCCATCTCCGTTAAGGTCACTGGCAAAGGGAATGCCTTAATTTTGGTGGAGCATTATAGGTAAAAGACACAGAAAATTTACAAGACAGAAATATAAGCAGCGGAAAACAACATTTATTTCATACGTGGTTCATAACAAAAGCTTTACAGCAAACTGTCTCAAAGCAACTTCTAAATCATTACATCAAAATATCTGTCTTGCTTAAAACATAAAGAAGCATAAAACATAAATAAAACTACATAAATCCCCAAGTCTAGTGTGTCCAAATCCATAGCCAAAGATAATAGGTTCCAAGCCGTACATCACAGAGTCTTCAAGCTTGGAAGGATGAACGGTCCAAATTAAGCTAAGCTATTACCTCCCTGGCTACCTGAGGGAGGGGAGACGGAAGAAAAGAAGACGAAAGGAAAATAGGTCAAACGTAAGTCTGAGTAAGTCCAATGACTTTTCAGTGTGTGAATAAGGAAAAGGTCATGATAGGAATAAACTGAAAATAGGACAGTACCAGAACAACAAACTAACATAAAACTATATAAGCCAGGATAAACCGAATATACATCGCGCACATGTCTAATTCTCTACACCTACTTATACTTGTCCAACTAGCACCACGTGTTCATGGTGAAATGATCCCCTTATATCGATCGGCTCCTACTCGCATGCATTTATCACGTGTGTCATTTAGCCCCCGCTTGACTGTAGATACCTGTGCTGGTCCCACCACGGGTTGTGTCAAATCCTATGGTGGCAACCCGACATGATTCAAGATGCATAGTGTATGACTACTGATGCCCAGTGCCTGCTTTTTCCACTATGGAGTACGAGCATGCCCATCTCTATCAGAACCTACACTGACGCACCACCCACCGACGTTTTGACCGCTTACAATTCAGCCCAGTAATCGTGCCCCACCCTGCCTAGTTCAGGGTTCCATGATACATCTATGTGGGTTACTGCTGAAATGGGTCCCCGTTACTAGGGATTTCTAGCCAAAATGTTAAATTGGTTAAGTATCCTAACCCCACCCATCAGTTTAGTTAACATGTTGAATTGGTTAAGTGTTTCCTTAATTGACTTAACCCTACCAGTCTTGACTTGGCTTTATTAAAGCACCAACCACTCACATTAGACAGGTATTGTTGTGGTCACTGGATGTGCCGGTCGGTTCCGGACATTTTTACACCACAACTCAGTCTAACCTCGGGTCCTTTTTGGGCTCAATGCACTAACCACCCACATTAGACAGGTATTGTTGTGGTCACTGGATGTGCCGGTCGGTTCTGGACAGTTATACACCACAACTCAGTCTAACCTCGGGTTAGGCATATTCGTCTTTTCTAAATTTACATATTTATCCTTTTATGCTTATATGTAAATTTGTCAACAATTTATTGTCATGACCCACTTTCCTTCTAAATCAAATTCATAATTTTTGTATGTAAATTATACCATTTCGATGCCATACCATTTACATGGTTGTGAGCCAAATATGTTAATTACATGTAGTTTCATGTTTTCGCCCAACGTTACCCCCGTTGTACATTCTCAAAGTTTCATAGAATGTTAGGCTCGACATTTTAGCCTAACTTATAAACTAAAAGGGGAAAAAGAGGAACGTGCAACATTCCAACATCAAACAAAAATATGGATCTCACTACAGATGTGTCACATGAACTTGGCATAATATACTTTTAATTATGAACTTGCAAACTAGATCTAAGCAACATGAATCGTAAAATAATAGTTTTACATAGAACTACCAAAACTTAATTAGACATGTAGTGGTGAACTTGCGTGGGGGTTGAATCATGCTAACATAGATCTAACATAGAGGCATATGGATCTAACATATAAATTGTAGGTCTAAACATATAGGTTTACATAATCATGTTTTTAACCTATAAACTTGCATGTATTCATAACATGATAGTATCACCTAACTTGCGTGTATTGACATACAACATATAGATGTCATCACCAAATTATACATGACATGTCATTGCCCATTTAACATACAATACATAGGTTCATTGCAAAGCCTTTAACAATGGTAGTTTTATCATCAAACTACATACAACATGATCGCAAATTTAACATGATAAACCACAATAGTTCATTGACAAACGTGATAGAATGGACATGAATAGACATGAATCAGCATCACATATAACTTGGTTCAAATTCTATTTCACAATTCATTACAAATCATGTCTTTAATTTATTCACAACTGAAAGGTAACTACACTTACAACCGAAAATGAATTCTTGAGTTCTGGGATCTATATTCTAAAACTGAATTGTTCGCCTTTGATGTAGATCATTGAATTCTCTTAGTTGAATTAGATTTGATTTGATTTGATTTTGATGTAGCTTCTATCTTGCCTTTGAGTTGAAAGAAATGACGACTATTCTAGGTTCATCACTGACAGCATGGCGGATCTTGGAATGAATTAGTGTTATTTGAGGTTGAGAGTTAGGTTGCTTATATAGAGTTTTAATTAATTTAGAGCCGTCAGATTAACCCTAGAAGCAATCAAGACCATCCAGTCAAGATAGGATAACACCTCAGCCCTATTGACTCAGCAATGACTCACTGTTCGGAATAGAACACTCCAGAAATCTGTGTAGGACGTCTTTAGCCTGACTTGGGTGCACTGGGCAGGTGCATCAGTGCATTTTTGTACTGGCGCTCTTGTGAAGTGCGCCAGTGCATTCTGGTCGACTTCCGGTTTTCTGTCTAACTTCGTTCATCCATATCTCCTTCATACGATGTCCGTTTTACGCAAACTCGGACTCTATCTCAAGAAGAATTCCGAGGCGAACACAATGGTGTAACTCGTTTCCCTTAATTCTCACATTTGAAATTAAGTATTCTTTAAATTCGTTAATATTAATATTTAAAATCATGGGGTGTCACATCTTCTTCTTTGAATTGCTAGATGATGCATGAGATTGAGGTGCATGAATAATATATTTTCCCCTGAGGTTTGGAGAGTTCTCAATTCTGGAGGCATAGTTCATGAGTTCTGAGAAAGGCTCGTTAAGATGATTCATCAAATTATCATAGAATTCCGGGTGAGCACCAAGTATGAATTTCTCACTCTTTTGGAATGGTGTCTCAATCAAGTTTGGGCCAAATTTGGACATCTCATCAAACTTCCTTTCATATTCAGTGAAGGTGATGTCACCTTGCTTAAGATCCATAAATTTCCGATACAATTTGGTTATCCCAGCATCTGGCATCCATTTGGTCATGAAAGCATCCCTAAAAATTTCAAATTTAGGATGAATTTAAAGAAAAAGGATACGAAATGGAACATGATTTTACTTAAGATATACCTAAACTGTTGCTATGTAAATTCGGTCTCAGTCGCATGAGCAGTGATAGATTCCCACCAATTCCTTTCGGCATCCTTAAGTTGCCAAGCGACCATGTGACGCTTCTGTGCATCGGTAATCTCAAGGCCAGAAAAGATCCTTTCCAATTCATTCAACCATTTTTGTGCTTCGACAATTGACTTAGAACTAGCAAACTTAGTTCCTCGAAGTTGAGCGTATCCCTTACAAAGCTTGGTAAATCTTACAGTTTGGATTGGTGCGACAGGTGGCTCAGGCTCAACTGGGTTAACTCAACGACCCCTACCTCGGCCTCTACTGGTATTACGTCTGATATACATCTGGAACATTCAAGAATAGGCTTAAAATGAAGGATTTGTTAAAAATCATAATTTTATAAATAAAATATTTTGAAAACTATTATTTTCAAATATTTATAATTTAAAATACTCTCTCTCACAAAGATTTGGTTCTAATTCTGAATTTACACATTCTAGGATGTTTTCACCCTATCTCTAATGAATTATTTACCTCAATAGCTAAGGTTAAACCTCAGCTCTGATACCAGCTGTAACGACCCACTATTTCAAACCGTTCAAGTTGACAATAAACCACACATATGTGACTTGAATTGCTTAAAACAGTGAATTATTATTTTTACTTTTGAGGTAAATGCAAATCAGAACACAAAATCACATAAACATTGACTGGCAGCGGAAACATAATAGTGCTGTTTTCACCAAAAATGGTTCAAACACCAAGGATGTGAAATCACACTTTTCTGAATGGTATGAAAATAAAATAAAAAATTAGGCCACAAATACAAATGCAAGTAAAGAACGGGAAAAAGCAAGAGACAAGGGTTTTTTATAGTGGTTCGATCATAGAAAAGTTCCACGTCCACTTTTGAAGACATTCTCATTATCATGGAGCAATTTACGTAAAGCATCACCACACGCATCTTATTAGTTACACTTGTTTACTCTCTTTATGGTGATTTTCAGTTTTCGCCCTCTTTTGCTTTGGATCTCACTTAGATTCAAGGAGGAACATGTTAGATCTTGTGACTAGATCATTCTCCTTGATTCCATTATGAAAATGGTGTTAGTCCTGAACTTTGAAGAGGAGCAATGGCGGTTGGAGATCACTTAAGGCGAATTGGAGTGAGACCTAATGGTGTTTGGAGAAGATGAAATCTACTTGATGTTGGAGGAAGAAAGAAAGAGCTTTAGCGGCCATTGATAGAACTTGAGAAGCTTTAGGATGGTGGAGGAGTGATTTCTACAGCCCTTCAGGGTTAAGGAATCCGTCCCTTTTTGATGTGGTAGCCTTGGTCTATTTATAGGTGAGTTATCATGAGGAAATGAGCTGAAATTAATATCTATAGGCCATGGGTCGTTCGTCCTTTTAATTACGAGAATACCACCGCTTAGTTGTAGCCAACTATCAATAGTCGTATCCAGCTGTCTTGTGCGAGCGACTCTATAGGGGCGAGCAGCTGCATGGTTCTGAATAGATTGAACGGGCATTCGGGTGAATGGTGCACAGGTGATTGGTCGAAATATCAGGGTTGGTACAAAGGCAACCGGGGATACATGTTAAGCCTTTTACAACTGTCTGACAGGTAGGGCTTGATTGGAGCGATTGTGAATAATTGAAGCAGTAGCAGCTAACCCAGGGAATGGGCAGACGACCAATGTCGTGGATACGGATAAGTAAAGGATGCATGTTCAATCCATTGTTCTTGGGGTTACTTGCCTAGAGAAACATATACGATCGACAGGAAGCTCGAGCGAGCGACTGTGGAATATGTGCGGCCTGTTATAGTATTCACCCTTTCTTCATATGAACGACCTCTCTGTATGGATAAGCCAAACTGCTATGCTTAACCTTGTTCTGATGAGTGGACGACCTTATTAATAGACGGAGCGAGCTGTTTTCGTGCGCGAGTGGTTCCCAAGGGTGTGTAGGTGATTCTTTGTCTATGCTTCTTAGCGCCAGAGTGGTCGCCCCTCTTTTTGGCTCTGTTCCTCACGTCATGCCTGTTCTTGACTTGTGGTCGTTCTTACTTCCGGTTTGACCGACATGAGTGTTGTCTTGTGGTTTTTTATGATAATGGATGAGCATTTTAGTGACTTAAAGGGCATTTGGATGGCCTAAATATAGAACATGTTTAGGAGCAGGGTGATCCAAGGAGCTTTGCGACCCAAACTATGTGAACTAGCTAAAACACCATAACGATCTAAATTTATATAATGAACTATTACCATTGGAAAAACCCTGCTGGGACCTAAGGACCTTTCATGACTCAAACACATATTGTTACTCTTGATCCATATTGTATGGATTAACATTTTCCCCTCGAAGCTTGTATTCATTAAAGATAATATAAGCTTCGATTTGGAGAATTCCGACATGTGTTAGTTCGTGTTAATCCTTTGATCGCATTATACTTTAGATCGTCACATGCTTTAGGTCACATAGTTTCGTGGATTGCTATTGGTCTTCTGACTTGAATTTGGCCTATTTTCTTTTTACCTGTATATTACTCTTTGACTTAAGTCGTCATCCTTTCTTATACTTCTTCTTTTTTTTTCCTTCGAGCTTACTAATGGAGGCTTTTTAAGGTCAAATTCCATCCATCATTGATTCTTCAGCAAATTCGTTCGACCAAGCTATTCAAACTTGAAGTTTCAAGATTCAGGTTTCATTTTGATTTTTAAACTTCAAGTAGGTTCTAAGGGTCGTTGGATATTTGCGATGGCCTCTGCTAATGACGATTACGCTGAAATGATAATTTAGCGCGATCTTAATGTTCAGCAATGACCTTGATTTGAGAATTCATGCCTTACCATTTCTCTAAACATTGAAAATGCCCTTGCTATCTCTCTCGGATTGTTGTACTTTTAGCAGTTTATAGGGAGTATTCTGAATTAGGTTGCTTCCATCCCCTTAGGCCTTAGATCTTGATCTTGCTTTGGGCCATTATGATAGCTGTAAGTCTAAATATCCAAGATTAGCAGGAGCGATCTAAAATACTTTGGAAAAGTTTGCTTGAATTATCAGGGGTTGAGCGTGATTCCACTTTTTAACCAGAATTTTTTGGCATTTCTTAGATTTAATTTACACATACCGATTTGCGATTAAATTTATCTCTTCTCCCAGATCCGAGGATGAAACTTTCTTTGCTAAAAAGACTGAAGAGGAACATGGTGGAGAAGATCCATAGGGAAAGGAAGAAAAGAAGGGATACGAACAAAGGCAATCTTAAGGAGTGCCCTAAGATGGACAAGTCTTCCATGCCAAATATTCAGACTAGTTCTGGTCAACCGTCTTTGATTTCTCCATTTTCTATTTCAATTTCTGTGGATCTTCAAGCAATTATACACAAGCCTCGTTATGCCCCTGATCCATGTAACCCTGTGCTTGCTGGACGGTTGGAGGGTTAATGCTTGCAGGGCATGAATCTTGATTTGGAAGTAGACCTGTATGATAATTGGATTGTGGATGGAAAGAAGGACGCCATGAAAGATTGTATGCTGGCTCAACTTGACATCGTCAAAGAGCAGATGAAGGAGGAAATTAATATTATTAGGAATCATGTTGTAAGGCGGTTGAATGCTTGGAATATGTTTGATTGTGATCTCCAAAGGTTAAATAGGGAGAACATCAGATGAATCCGTACTTTAGGGAATGACAAAATTGAACTCATCAAGGCCCTTAAATCACTGCTTCTTTCTCTTAAGGAAATGTGACACCAAGAAGATCTGGCAACAGGGGAAGACAGAACCATGGGCTATGACTGGCTTACTTTGTCTTCTCTTATGCTTATGCTTTTGACCGGTTGTATATGCGCATGCCGGACTCGCTAACTATTTTTATGCTGGTTTATGTCTGAGATCTCCGTGTTGAACTCGTGATGTGGGGATGGTAACGCATTTTGCTTGTCGTACTTTAAGCCTTTGTTTCAGCTTTGTCGTGCTTTTGTCTTGCATTAAGATCCATCAATGATTTTTTATCTTGTTGAGAAGAATCACATTTTAAACTAAAATGCTTCACATCTCCTTCGTTCATCTATTTTTCTCTATGGGAGGACAAGATTTTGATTTATAATTTCGTCTCTACTATGGGAGATCGAAATTTTCCCTACTATGGAGTGACTTGCCTCTTTATGGGAGGACAAGATTTTGATTTATAATTTCGTCTCTACTATGGGAGATCGAAATTTTCCCTACTATGGAGGGACTTGCCTTTCTATAGGAGGACAAGATTTTGATTTATAATTTCATCTCTACTATGGGAGATTGAAATTTTCCCTACTATGGAGGGACTTGCCTCTCTATGGGAGGACAAGATTTTAATTTATAATTTCGTCTCTACTATGGGAGATCGAAATATTCCCTACTATGGAGGGACTTGCCTCTTTATGGGAGGACAGGATTTTGATTTATAATTTCGTCTCTACTATGAGAGATAGAAATTTTCCCTACTATGGACGGACTTGCCTCTTTATGGGAGGACAAGATTTTGATTTATAATTTCATCTCTACTATGGCAGATCGAAATTTTCCCTACTATGGAGGGACATGCCTCTCTACGGGAGGACAAGATTTTGATTTATAATTTCGTCTCTACTATGGGAGATCGAAATTTTCCCTACTATGGAAGGACTTGCCTCTCTATGGGAGGACAAGATTTTGATTTATAATTTAGTCTCTACTATAGGAGATCAAAATTTTCCCAACTATGGAGGGCCTTGCCTCTCTATGGGAGGACAAGATTTTAATTGGAGTCGTTCAACAAGATGAGGATCAGCCGTTGCGTTGGATACATTCGTACATGGTAAGTGTAACACCTCGTAATTTTATAATATTAAAATTGACAAATTAAAGAATCCTTAATTTTTATAAGAAGAATTATGGGAAACGGGTTGCGCCATTGCGTTCGTCTCGGAATTCTGCTTGAGATAGAGTCCGAGTTTGCATAAAACCGATACAGCATGAAAAAGTTACGGAGCTTAGAAGAATTCAGTTTAAACCAAAATTAAAATAATAATTAAAACCAAATTTGAAATTCAAATCAGCAAGAAGCGGGATGGGCGGGAATTATCTCGCTCTAGGGTGTCGACCCCCCGAGGGAAGTCGACATAGTTGTCGACCCCCCTATAGGGGTGTTGACATAGGTGTCGACCCCCCCGTAGGGATCGACCCCATCGGTCCAGATCTGGCCGACGTATTTTCTGCTCTGTAATTGGTTGGGCGAAGTGTTTTTGAGGTCTAGGGCTGACGTGTCTTCTTCTGATTGGCTAGGTGACATGTTTTTCTCGACTGGATGGTTCAAATGGTTCCTAAGCTAATATAGGCCCTAATTCGCTCACTACACTTATATAAACAGACCTAGACCAAAATCCTTATTTCATTACACTAATTCATGAGCCTCCATGCTGCCTCAACCTAAACTAAAACTAGTCTCTCTTCTTCAACAAATCAAAGTAAAGGAATTGGGTAAATGGGAACGGATCTACAACAACAATGCCTAATTATCTTCCTTAATCCAATCTTTGTGAGTTCATTGATTATTTTTAGATTAAAATAATGCTAAAGCAATTCTGAAATGTTGTAAATTGGATTTGGGAATTAAACATTATAATCAGATTGGATCTTATAGGTTCTATCTTAGCCTATACATCAGATTTGTGATTCTTATAAGTCATTAGTCTATACACCAGATCCGTGATTCTTATATGCCTATGTTGATATTATCATCAGTTTTATCTTTATGTTCAATTCATACTTATGCTTATTTTATTGTTATTATTATGCCTATTCTTTATCTTATCCTTTCCTCCTTCCCTTTTTGGTTTTTATAGCCGGCCTACTTCGAGCCCAGGCCAAATATCATAAGAGATGAACGTATGAACGGTAATTTTGGGAACATTGGAAAATTTGGCATAATATAATTGGTTTGATTTGAACATTACAAATGTTAAATTTGGCATAATATATGATAGGTTGATTTGTCCATGACAAATGTAAAATTTGGGGCATGATACGAAATTGAGGATTTTGGGTAATTGACAAAATTAGCCTGAAATTGGCATAAATGACAAATGAATAAATTGGCTAAGATAAACATGCTGAGAATAGACTCCATTTGCGATAAAAGCCTGCTTGGAACCGACCGGCCTAACCAGCAACCGCAAACGGTCAGTCTAATGTGAGAGGTCGTAGGCATAACTAAAAGATGCTTAGACACGAGGTTAGGTCTAGCTTGTGGCAGAAGTCTGCCCGGAACCGCCCGGCACATCCAGCGACCATAAAGCAATCGGCCTAATGTGAGAGGTCATTGCATTAGTAACTAGTTAATACTGATCAAAGATGAAAATGATACCTAAAACATGTTAGGTGGGTGGGATTAAGTTAACCTATGTAAGATGACAACTTAACCAATATTACATGAACAAAGTGGATAGCATTAAGGCAAGCTTAACCAATAATACATATTGATTTGATAAGTGGATGGGGTTAAGTCAACTTGGCGGATAGACAACACTTAACCAATATAAGTCGGGTTAGGATAAATCCTGGGGAAAAACCCTAGTAGCGGTAGGGACACTTTTCAGACAATAACCAACTTAGAGGTATCGGGTAACCCTACTCTAGGCAGGGTTGGGGCACGCTTACTGGGCTGATTATAAGCGGTCAAATAGGAGCGAGGATGTAGCATTGCAGGTTCCGACGGGTCCGTTAAGCGTGCAAAAAGGTATTCCCGGCATTAGAAGATTTAGCCACTGTACACCAGTAGGTAGAAAGCTTTGAAACAAAGGGTTGCCACTTAGGGAGTGATACACCCTAAGCTGGGACCCGCACAGGTATCTACAAGTTAGAAGCCGATCGATTAGGGGTAGTGTGGGGACATCTAGTATCTACTATGGGCAAGTAGGCTTTCAAGTATTGTATGGGGTGGATACCTCTTATTAGATGTTACGCCTGAGGGCTACCAATTGCGGGATTGGGATCATTTCGATAAGAATTACTAGTAGGTGGTGTAGAGAATTAAATTAAGTAAGAAATCTGGGAAGTGCACTAAACATTCCTTTATATTCATCCTGTTATCATGCTTTACCTTATGTCACGGTTATATCTTTCATCCAGTTTATTCCTGTCATAATGATTTACTTATTTTCTTGCTGAAAATAACTGAACTCGCCAGACTTTATGTCTGACCTTTTTTGTTTTGCCTCTTTTCTTTCCTCCCCCTCCCCCAAGGTCCTCAGGGTGGGATTAGTGGAGCTTGACTTGGATTTCTTTCTTCTTGAGGTGCTTGGAAGTGTTGAAAGTAAAGCTCAGCTTTATCTCTTTTTCATTATGGCTATATGGAGCTGGATTATGGTTTTGCTTTTATGTATTCAAATAATAATTTTGTACAAGATGGATATTTGTGTACTTGACTCTAGTATTTGGTTTTAATGTTGTAACCAAACAAGTTTTTCTTTTCCGCTGCAATGAATAAATTTTGAATTTTCTTAAGTACTGTTTTATATATCTGTCTTGTGATATTCTATTCTATACTCTTATAATACTCCATGAAAGTTAAGGCATTCCCTTAGTGAGTGACATTAATGGACGTGGGGTGTTACACGTGGTATCAGAGCTGAAGGTTACCAGAACAGATAAAAGATTTTGAAAAACAGTTTTCAAAAGCATTTTTAGAAAGAAGTATTTTCAAAAACATGTTTTAGAGATGGTATTTTCAAGAGAAAGGTTTATTATGAAAAACATAATCCCCAAAAGCCATATATCTATCTTTCGATTCTCCATTTTGAATCTCTTTTTCTTTCATTTCAGCATGTCTGGGGATCTTAATCTTCCAAAGGGCGCACATGCCGGGATGGTTCCGAAGGTATCTACAGGCTAGGGCTACTGCCGTAGGCCTAGCAGACGTTCCTCCTCCCCCGCTGTGGCCGCTCCTCCTCCTCCTCCTCCTCCTCCTCGTGTAGACACTTTTTCTAAGATATGCAAAGCCTTTCATGCATTGGGTGGAAAACAGTTTCATGGAACTGAAACATTTGTTGAGGCTCGGAATTGGCTCAAGGAAGTGGAGGATTTGTTTGGTATCTTTGAGATAGACGATGGAAGGAAAGTTCAGCTAGCTGCTCGGCTGATG